>BJCO01362329.1:0-16003 GCA_018326465.1 Flaveria floridana
CGCTCACAATTGATTGTGAGTCTATATCCTAGGAATATGGCTCTTGCCATACAAACTACTTACAAATCGACCGGTGGTAAAGCTCTGCAGAAGCAACTGGCAACAACAGCCCCTCTAGAATTCAAAACAGATTTGAGGTTTCAAAGTAGTGCTGTGGCTGTAGTTCAAGAGGCATTGAAAGCTGATTTGGTCGGATCTTTTGAAGCTTTCAAACACAGGGAAATTGTCCATCAGCCTCCAATCGAATGGCTTATTGCTTGGCACAATAATTCCCTTTCTTTCGACTTGAGGACAAGTCGATTTTTCGGGCCGGATGTATTGATACGAACCCACTGATGGGTCAAACCGGGTTGGGTCAGCTGTTAATTGGAGGGAATCCGGGTGGAGGGAAAGTGAATGGTGGGAAAACATTCGAAAATTTGGGAGGTGGTGGGTGACCCACGAATTTAGGGAGTGGGGCTGCAGATTTGTAACTGTTCCCACTGCTTTTAGTTTAAGTATTGTGTTCCTGTATTTTCTTAGGTTTTTTATGTGTGTTTTGTTTATCAAGATTAAGGTATTTACTCCTTGTAATCGGAGACTAGCCCTCTAGAATCAGGCCGACTATCTTGTAATTGCGTGTCTTAGTTAATCGAAATTTCAGTTCCTATCAAAATGATTATATAAAGAAGATGGCATGACATAAGGTTTATTCTTTTACCTGTCAAAGTGAAAGTCGCAACCAAGGTCACAAGCTCGAGAGTCATGAACAATGTAACTGAATCTGTATGAAAAAGAAAATAGGGCTTTATGTTAATCAGACAAAGGGTAACAAAAAATTTAATACAAAAGGCTTAAATGAGGACCAACACTGTGATAGCATATTTCGTGGTCGTCTATGACTTGTATAGCATCAAATAACCTGAGATATTATTTAAAAAACATGATCATTCAAGCAAATGACTATATAGAAAAAAATGAGATTGCATGGCATTTTTTATATTCTGAAGCAAAAGATGTAGCTAAGGCGAATAGTTTGAGAATCGCGAACAATATAATCAAATCTGTATTGAAAAGAAAATAGGAGCTTACTTTCTTATTTATTCATAATGACGCAAAGCAAGACCCGTGATTTTAACAAAATGTCAGTTGTTAAATAAGTAGCATTCTAGTCAACACCTATGCCATTTTGATCATTTGCAAAAATGTCATATAAAGAAAGCTTCTCCTTTAAAGTCTGCATAGGTTAAGAATTTACCAAAGAAGATTCAATAAAAAGGATCATAACTTAACATAAATATATAACATCTGCTGTCCATTTCTTACTTTTACTGAAGCATTTTCAGAACCAAGAAATGATCATCTCCTGTCAAAATGAAGATTAGATATTTCTATTTATACAGCAAGACAATAAAAGGGTGTTATGTTGCAACAACATAGCATTGTGCAAGCTATAAAGGAAAAAAACAATTAGAATTAGGAATACAAGCATAGCAGTTGAGTTAAATGAGCATTTACTCTCGCTTAGACTTCTTAATCTTCATCAATATAATAATAATGTTATCAAATGTAACTTTAAGCAGACGCTCCATGTAATAAAATGTAAGAATTACCCTTTAGAGCAGCAGATAACCTGAGGAAGAAACTTTACCTTAAACAAATGGCTGAATAGCCCCTTAACCACATCATGTAGATAACCTATCCAAGGAGGCGAGCTTAAATAATAATAACAATAAGTCAATAAGTAATAACATAGAAAAGGTAATGACATTCGACTACATAAACCTAATTACCAGCAAGTTTTTTACAGTATATATGATCAATGTCAAGCTAAGCACTAGAAATATCATAGCATGTCAACGAGTAAGTATTAACCAACAATATCAAAGAAAGCAATCACGCAATCAAGATAAACTTCTTACTTTGTGTGCCTTGATATTTTCAATTGCATTACCAGCAAGCCAATAAACACCAAGTGAACACCCCCATGAGTTTACTGCTCCAAGTTATATCATGTTGGTTAAACCTGTCAAAAATAAAGAACAAAGTGGCATATAAAAGCTAATGAGAAGCACTAAAGTACTTTATATATATTGTGTGTCATCTATGTTAGCAGCATACAAGGGGAAAAGAACTAATATTAACATAATTACCTAACTTCTTTCTTTTTTAGTATATAAAACTTAGACAGAACTTGATAAAGTAAAATATTGAAATCATATTTTCCTTCGTATGATCCAAATAATAATACTTTTTTTGTCAAAAACAGCATTAATCCAAGCATGCCTCTAAGACGGCTTGATGATGGTGGATATATTACCTACAGCATTTGAACCAACAAATGGTATAGTTCTTTAAGTCTTCGTAATCACAAATAGCATTTGCAGTGTCCTGCCTCAAACAAATAAAGAATAAGTAACAGTGGATTAATACAAAAGCTCATATGTGTCACATTTGCTTCTATCAACAAAATTTGAACTATCCAACAAATAATACACTTGTCAAAAAATACCATTGATCCCTGCATGACCCAAAGACTTCTCGATGGCGGTACATATATTACCTACCATGTAAAGGCCCACAAATGATATAGCTTTAATGTCCTTGTCATCACAGACAGCATTTACAATGCGCTGCCTAAAACAAATAAAGAAAAAGTATCAGTGGTTCTACATATTTTAAAGTAACTAGCTAATGCAATATTCTACAAGCCATAGTGCCAGCAAATAACAAAGATGTTATGATAAGTAAGGAGGAACACACATTAGTGCCAGGATAACATTCAAAATACCGTTGGGTAAATCAGCTTCCATCGCCCACTCTGAAAGTATCATAGAAGCCCCTGAAATGGGGTAGAAACTGCACAGATACATCAGTCAGAAGTAAAACATCTGGTAAATGTTCTTAGCATCAAAAAGGTACATGTTATAACTCAAGCTATCTTCTCAAAGCATCATCACCATCCAAAGAAAATGAAAGCTGAAAAAAAAAACGCTCCCTCAGTGATTATTAAAAGATATACAACTTGTAAGTCAAGATTCTTTGGATTACAAAAATGTGAGGATATCTGTTAAGGTGTCATGATTTGAAAAAAAGAGAAAACAATGACTTGGATCCTTTTCTGATGGCTTTACAATGATAGTGTTATCACTGATAACAACTGAAAGCATTTGCAAAGAAAACAAAACAAGTGTCTTGTCACAGGGTAAAAATAATATTATGAAAGCAAGACAGTCAGATTATGCTTTTCAAAATATGCAGATCCATAAGGACAATGGAGGGAATCTGATATCAGGAAACATACCCACAGGGGAATCATGGCCGGGAAATAGAAGTTTCAATATGTCGTGCTGGCAAACATTCACCTGACGAGTTCTCTTGATTTGTTGAACTTGTCCGCTTTCTTATGTCTTTATCATTGAATAGAGACTTAGAAGGTTGTATAAATTTAATTCAAAAATACAATATGGTTGACTTTCAAATTGTTTGACCCATTTGACCATTACTAATAAAACATAACCAAATCTATCAATCCATTACTACGCAAGTGAAGATTGCAGGGATAAAAAATCAAGTGAAGATGCTGGAATACAGAACCACATATAAAGAGAAGAAAAAATAGAAATGCCCTGTGATGCAAGAAAAATGGAAATAAATACGAAATCTTGCAATTATATTTTTCAAGTGGATTACTTTTTCCCTTTGTCAAATCAATTTTGGCATTGAAATTGCTTGCAGCAAAATCTTATTTTCTAAAACTAAAGTAACCTGACATTTGTATCAGAAGTAAGCATAACTAGCCATGTAGTACTTAAGAAACTAAAACTTGATAAAAAGAATGATTGCAAAACCTGTGAACAACTGAAATCTTGTGTAGGCACATATTTGAAATGCTCCAGCTTGTCCTTAGCTTCGGAACAGCAAACTCACTGCAGGTCAACTGCCAAAACAGTAAAGGCAAATTAACTAATGAAATCAAAAGTTAATGCTCCAATTAGTTGATGTTTACATATTTGATTATATTTAGACAAAAATTTGGTATAGGCATGTTTCTAAATTCTCCTCAGTAGTTTTCTTGAACCCATAAGCTCATCAGCATTATTAGTTTATATCTTCTTCATTACTGAATTGACACAAGTATGAAAAAAGAAAGAGGAATCATATTCTATCCAATATTAGACCTTGAAACAGAGTCAAAACCAACTTCATTTATTTAGAAGATTTACACAGAACATAGATGTACTACCTTCCAGTACTATAAATGAATGAGCAAACAAGCAGATAATTATCCACTTTTACAAGAGCATCTACAATTACAAACATGAGAATTTTGCTACAAAATATTTAAAAAAAATTATTAACAAATTCAAGATTTGAATTTTAATATAATTGTTTATGTTTAATAGTTACCTTGACAAAATGATTTGTTAGTTACTAGATTATGGATGACAAAAAACTAAATAAGGCTTAAATGGGGAGTAAGTGAAGATTGCAGGAAAAGAATTTAGTGTACCTCAATGAAGTTGATGCTGGATTAAAAAACCACATGTAGGGAGAAGATCAAATATAAAACACCCTATGAATCTATGATACAATAAAAATGGAAATAAATACTAAATCTTGCAATTATACCTTTCCAGTAGGTTAGTTTTTCCCTTTGTCAATCAGTTTTGTTATTGCAGACAGCAGAATCTTCCTCGCTTATACTAACACCACCAGTTTTTTGAATCAGAAGTAACCATCACTAGCTGTGTAACTAAGTAACTGACACTTAAAAAATTGAGATTGAGAAAACCTGTGAACATATGAATTCTTGTGTGATCACATTATCAAAATGCTCCAGTTTATCCTTAGCTTAGGAGCAATAAATCCATTGCAGATCAAATGCCAAAAATAAGTAAAGTAAATTAACTAATGAGTAATGAGATCAAACTTAATGCTCCAATTACTTGATGTTTACATATTGGTTTATAACTAAAAAAAAAATCTTGTATGTCATGTCTCCGAATTCTCCTCAAGTTATCTTGAATCCTTATGTTCAACAGCATCATTAGTTTTGTTCATCTTTATGATTGAACTACAAGAAGCTAAAAACCGACTTCAATTTGTTTAAAATATTTACACAGAACTCAGAAGTACTACCTTCCACTACTGTCACTGGGTCATGAATAAAAAACAAGCAGATAATTATCTGCCTTTACAAGAGCATCAACACTTATAAAGATGAGTTCTATTACCTAAAAATATTCAGAAAGAAATTATTAGCATATACAATCTTTGAATGTTAATAAGAACTTATTAAGTTTAATAGTTACCTTCACTTTTGAATGTGTGTAGACTGTGTGGTGCTATGTGATACAAATAAGCACGAGTGTACAATAACTTGTGGACCGTCAGCTATTAGATAATGGGCAACAAACATACCTCGGCATGATAATATCTTTCATTCTCTATTATTTGCATAGCAGTGAATAGCCTGAAATATTATTAAAAAGCATGCTATTCAGGCAAATGATTATATAGAGATTAATAAGATTGTATGACATAAGATTTTATTTCTACCTTTCAAAATTAAAGTTGCAGCCAAGGCCTCAAGCTTGAGAGTCACGAACAATGTAATGAAAACTGTATGAAAAAGAAAATAGGAGTTTATGTTCTTATTTATTCATAATGACACAAAGCAAAATCCCTAATTGTAACAAGATGTTGATTTTTGAAACAAGTAACGTACACTTATCAATACATATGCCAATCCGGCCATTTGCAAAATTTCCATATAATAAAAGCCTCTCCTTTAAAGCTGCACAGGTTAAGAAACAACCAAAGATGACATAATAAAAAGGATCATATCTTTACATATAGATACAGAATCATCTGTTTAATTCTTACTCTTATTGGAGCATTTTCAGACCTAGAAATGATCATCTCCTGTAAAAATGAAGATATCATGTTTCTGTTTATAAAAGGATAAGAAGCTGAAAAGACATATTTATCTAAATACAACAAGACATCTAAAAGGCGTTGGTTTAAAGATAGCATTGTGCAAGCCCTAGAAATATAACCATGCATGTCAATGAGTAAACACTAACCAAACTTCTTACTTGGTGTGCCTTGATTTTCTTAATTGCATACCATCAAGCCAATAAACATAAAGTGAGTGCTCAAATCGTGAGTGTACTGCTCCAGGGTATACCATGTCTGTTGAACCTGTCAAAAATAAAGAATAGTGGTATATATCATCTAACGAAAAACCTAAAAGTATTTTATAGAAACTGTGTCGTCAAAGTTGTATATAAAAGAGCGTATATCAAGGGGGAAGAACTAACATTAACATAATTACAGGACTTGTTTTTGCCCTTAGATAGTTTTTCATGAAAAAGTATTGAGGTACAGTGATATGACAGATTATAACAGAATTTCTTCCATAGTATCAAGAAATATGCAAAGCAATGTGAATCTTCAGACAGACAAACTTGCCTTTGATCCAAATAATATAACATTGTCAATAACATAATTAATCCAATCATGTCTCAAAGACGGCTTGATGGCAGTAGAGATGTTACTTACTGTGGTTGAAGCAACAAATGGTATAGCTTTAACATCTTCTTCATCACACATAGCATTCACAATGCCCTGCCTCAAACATGTAAAGAAAACATATATTAGTACAAAAGCTCATATGTGTCACGTCTTCTTTCAACAAATTTTGAACTAACTAGCAAATCCAATAATCTATAAGCACATAATGACAGGAAATACCAAAGATGATATGATTAGTAAGGAGGAATGTACGTGCCCGGGACAACATTCAAAATACCACTGAGTAAACCGTCATCCATCACCAGTTTATCAAGGATCATAGAAGCCCCTGAAAGGATTTAGAAATTACAGCGAGATACCAATATAAAAACAAATTTCAGAAGTAGAATATTTGATATATGGTCTTATCATTAAAAAATTTGATGACTTAAGATATATTATTCCCATTTAAACAATTCAAAGCATCATCACCAACCATAGAAAACAAAAACTGGAATAATACATTGGCCCTGTGATTATTGAAAGATATGCAACTTGTGAGCCAAGATTCTTGGGGTTACGAAAATGTGAGGAGGTGTCGTACCTTGAGGAAAAAAAAAACAGAAGACAACCACCTGGACAGGCTGGATAAATATTTCTCTGATGGCTTTAGAACAAAAGTATCACCCTACTGGTAGCATCAGCTGCAAAGAAAACAAGATAAGTGTGTTGTCACGTGGTAAAATGATATCATAACAAGCAAAAAAATTTAAGGTTTTTTATAATGGGTTACGATTCTAATATCCATGATGAAATGGCATGGAATCGGATATTGGCTAACAAACGCACAAGAGAATCAATGCCGGGAAATTGAAGCTTCAACATGGTGGATTGACTAGTGGTACTGGTATATTTCGCCTTGAAGAGAAAGCCTCTTTGGGTGCAGCTTTAAACTCCATCCACAATGGTATTTGAGAAACAGCTTGTTGTGTTGCCTAACACCACAATAATATATAGTCAATTACACTATAATAACCAAAATGAACAAGAACAGAGAAAGATTTTCAAAGCATAGACTTACAGGGCTTAAAATCCTGATAATCGCGCTGAAATTACAACAAAAAACAATAACATTCTCGTCGAGTTAATATCAAAAAGTGAGAATTGTTTGACCGTTTTTAATAAAACATAACAAAAATTTATTGAAATTGACAGGTTTACTTTTTGTTATCCTATCAATCCATGACAAGGCTAGTGAAGATTGCAGAGAAAAGAATTTGGTATAACTCAAAGAATTAGAAAACCACATGTAGAGAGAAAAAAATAGCAAAGCCCCTGTTATAATTATACCTTTTAAGTGGATTACTTTTTCCCTCTGTCAAATCAGTTTAGTTATTACTGGCAGCAGAAAACATTTTGTATTCACAATGTCCTGCCTCAAACATGTACAGAAAACGTATATTAGTACAAAAGCTCATATGTGTCACATCTTCTTAGTTCTTTCAACAAATTTTGAACTAATTAGCAAATCCTATAATCTATAGGCACATAATTACAGGAAATAACAAAGATATTATGATTAGTAAGGGAGGAATGTACGTGCCCGGAACAACATTCAAAATACCACCTAGTAAACCGGCATCCATCACCAGTTTATCAAGGATCATAGAAGCCCCTGAAATGAGTTAGAAATTACAGAGAGATACCAATATAAAAACAAGATTCAAAAGTAGAACATTTGATAAATGGTCTTATCATAAAAAAAAATTGATCACTTACGATATATTATTCCCATTTAAACAACTCAAAGCATCATCAATGCCGGGAAATTGAAGTTTCGACATGGTGCGTTGACTAGTGGTACTTGTGTATGAAGAAAAACCCTCTTTGGCCGCAGCTTTAAAGTACTCCATCCACAATGGTACGTATTTGAGAAACAACAGACAGACAATAGTGATCAATTAGACTATAATAATGAACATGAACAAGAACAAAGGAAGAATTTCAAAGCATAGACTTACAGGGCTTATATGCATGATCGCGCTGAAATTACAAGGAAAACCAACAACATTCTCGTCAAGTTAACATGAAGATGAGGATGTAATAGAGTAATAGGGATTTAATTGTATACGCACCGGTGGCATTTGCTCTGTTGGATCATATATTCATACCTCGGTGATAACAGCGATGAAGAGGTAGGTTTAACTCTGTGATAGATCGAATCATCCGAAACCCTAATTTTGGTCGTAAAACTTAGGAATCGATCGCCATGGTGCCCCTGCGTAGAGATCGAAAGTACTCCATCCACAATGGTACGTATTTGAGAAACAACAGACAGACAATAGTGATCAATTAGACTACAATAACGAAAATGAACAAGAACAGAGGATGAATTTCAAAGCATAGAGACTTACAGGGCTTATATGCATGATCGCGCTGAAATTACAAGGAAAAACAACAACATTCTCGTCAAGTACGTTAACATGAAGATGAAGAAGTAATAGATCGAGTAATAGGGATTTAATTGTATAGGCACCAGTGGCATTTGCTCTGTTGGATCGATATCATATATTAATATCTCGGTGATAACAGCGATCATGAGGTTTAAGTCTGTGATCGATGGAATCATCCGAAACCCTAGTTTTAGTCGTAAAACTTAGGAATCGCCTAGGGCCTAAACTAGATATGATGATATATGTAGGTTTATTAATGTGGAGGGAGGGAAGGTAGGTTAATTAGCGGGGGTTTTATTATGGAGTATATATTATGTTGTTGGGCAACGGCTAATTGTGATTCGGATCAAAGATACGCAATTATTTGCCAACGGATTTTGGAGATTTTCCGAATCGCCAGTAAAAATAGCCTAGATGCGCTTTTAATAAAGTTAAAGAGCATTTGTTTCTCTATCGATGATTCTATATGCATGCATGTGCGTGAAGAAATCAAATAAAAAAGGATAAATATATGAATAATAATAAACAATAAAAATAGTAAACACTATTGTCTTTGATCTTTTATAAGTTTATTAGCGTGACCTATATACATGTTTACAAAAATCAACAATCATACATAATACAATCTACTTGTTTTTGTTTTTTTGTTTTTTACTCCATTCGTTTTGACTACTCATATTTTATTTATGCTGATTGATTCCAAGCTCACCAGAGCTGAACTCAAGCTTGCTCTTGTTGGTTTGTTTATGTGTCTGCATGTATATATATGTATATGTGTTTATGTATGTTTTTATGTATGTGTTTTGTTCTAATTAAACAAATAATAAATACAAAATACAACGTTCCATATACAGTTTTGATTTGTATCCTAGGTCTCCCTTGCTGGGTATGGGTTTTGTACTTTAAAACCGTGTGCATCCCGAAATTAGGTTTTTCTATACCTGATTTTAACTAACATTAACTGTACCCGAAACTGATAAAATTTCATCTTTCATAAAGATGCAATACTTATCATATCATAACTCTTTAGAACTTTGATAAAAGAAAATTCATAAGTGGTGTAATAAATAATGATAGGAAGAAGTAACCATTTTAGAGAGAGAAAAACCAATAGCTCCCACGTCTATCGCGTTGTATCATTTTTAAATAATTTGTGTCAAAACGTATGTAGAAATACACATGTCATAGTCATATATTCGAAATTTAAAAACATTATGTTGTTTGTGAAAAAAATAAAAAAATTAGTAATATAATATGAATTAGTACAAAATTAAAAAGTATAATACAGGTAGTTAAAACTTAAAAGATAAGAAAACTTACTATTTAGTATAAAGATAAAATATAATAAAACAAGTGGATCTAAGGTTTGGGTTAATTACTAATTTGCCACACGATAATAACAAACATACACTCAACTCATTTAAGGGAGAGAGAGAGTTGTCCTGTTTTTCTCAGTTTTTCTCGTATGACGCATAACATAATATCATATTTCTTCCATTTTACCCAGTTTGGAAGGTGTCATCCCGTTTATTATGATTTTCCACATATGTTCCCATGATGCATATATGTATGATATTGTACAAGTCACGTGCTCACAAATTCAATCGGTATGTACTAGTGAATATCCCTCTTAAAGAGTGTTGTTCCATTTTATTTTTCCAATTTTCTCAATATTCTCCCATTGTTCATATATGAATGGTACAGTACAAGACACATGCTTACAAGTTCAATCGATGAATACTAGTGAATATCCCTGGGTCACGGGTTCTTTGTATCACCAGGCCCGCTCGGAGGGGTGGGGGTGTCCCCGACGGGGGTTTAGCTTTCACCACCTCTTCCCGTGATCCACTCCAACTACTTTTATTGCCAAATGCATAGACCACTTGTATTGTAAGCTTTAATTTGCATAACTCAAAACAGTTTTTATTGCCAAGCGCATAGACCACTTGTATTGTAAGCTTTAATTTGCATAACTCAAATGAACAGTAGTCAATACGCACGCATCCAACATTCGGGTTTAAGAGTATATAAATATATACTTGAAGCTTATGATCAACTTCTTATATTTATGATTTCTAGTCACTACTAGAAAATTAACCATCATTAATAGAAATAACTATCAGAAAAATTCCATTAAAATAACCTCTAAAATCAAAATTCAAATCGGTTGTAACGTACTAACGTACCATTTTCGGGTATAACTGATAAAATGTTTATATATAGAGAAGGGTTCTATTTACATGATTTGTTTAATGAAGTACCTTTATTAAGTTGAAAATGAAGGTTTAATTATTGCATTGGTGTTGGTTTACGTGTATACGGTCGGATCCTTTAGTTTGGGCCAATATGATCAAAACATGAGGGACCATAGTTCCCAAATATGATCAAAACAGAGTCAAATGGGTAACACTACTTGCAATAGATAATGTGGAGCAAAATGGAGGATTTGGATGTCAAGTGTTGAGGTTGATCATACTATCATCTCTAGCCAGAGAAAGATTACTACTAGTAAGCATCTTTTAACCAAAAAATTGAGATTTTAGCGCGACGAAAAACATGTTTTGAATAAACAGATTAAAAACAGTCCTGGACACAGCAACCCCCTAAATACTTGATAGCATTTGTGTAATTGTGTTTTACCATGTCTTTATAACCACATATTTACAACACAACATGCATCTACAACAACCAATGACGAAACAGAATGTATAAACCATTAAAGCTAAGAACTCCACATCAAACTGTCTTTTTAACCATATATGCATGTCTATTAACAAAATATTGCACATGTCTATCACTATGTAAGATGCAAGATAACAAGAACACAAACATTAACCAATAAGTTAATAAATTATTGCCTTCAAAATTTAAGCCTTTAACAATGAAGTAGAGCTAGACTAGCAGTATAACTAATAACACGAAAAGACCTAGGCAGACCTTGCGTCTCGAGATCTTGCATCTTGTTATTGACTGCATCAAACAACATAAGCCTTCCATCATTCAACACTATCAAAACCTCATGATCATTTTTCATCAACAATGGTGGAATCGACAATGCAGGCTGCGAAACCACAAAAACTTTGTTCCAAGAATCCACTAGCCCATAATCTCCCATCACCCAAACATCCCATTTGTCACCATTGAACTCAAAATAATGAGCACACAATGCCAACAACAAAGACTCATCCCCATATGAATCTATGCTCACTTGATCATAATTCGGGACAATATCCTTCGGTAACTCAAGAACTCGAAACCTCTCATCATCCAAGTCGAACGCCATAATAACATGAGATGATTCATCCGTATTCGCGTCTTTTAAAGCCAACCAATTCACAAAACCACTCACAAGCACACTACTACACCAACCCCTACTCAAATAACAAGGTGCACTCACATCCACCTTCTTCTTCCATGAGTTTGTACTAAGCGAATACACCAACACACTATTATTCACTTTAGAATCATCCAACCCATAAGCAATCTCAACAACCTTAAACTCAACACTCCTCAACACAAAACCAAACCCAACAACAAAGTGCGAAAATTTATCACGAACATCATGCGGGTCATCAAGAATCTTGAAATTCCCAATACTAGGGTTCCAAAGAACCACCCTACCAACGTTCGAATAGTAATTCGTATCGAAAAAACAGACCAAACCCTTGTTGGATCCCACAATTCGGAGATACCCATGAAGGGTTTTGTAAGGAATTTGAAGTTTTAGGGTTTCTTGAAAGGTGATCGGCGATCGTAGGGAGTAAAACTGGTCGATGTAATTGGGGGATTCGTAGTAGATGAGGGTGCGGTGGTCGTCGGCGGTGGTGGCGGAGGTGAGGTGGAGGTGGGTGAAAGAGGGGTGGGAGATTAGTGGTGGTGATAGGGTGCAAACGCATCGGAATTGGATTAGGGTTTTGGTGGGGATACGTAAGAGGATGTGGAAGATGACATCTTGAGGGAGGTTGAAGATGGAGTGTTGGTGATGTGTTGTTGACATGGTGGAGATTTGTGATGGTGATGAAGGGGTGGTGTGGGGGTTGTACTTTTGGGTTTTCATTTGGGTTTGACAGTTTGGAAGTCACCTTTCAAAAGTGATTATAAGTCAACTACTAGGATGTGTCGTACTCATTTCAAGTGGGGTGATCTAACAATTTATTTTATGAAAGTCGAAAATTATAAGGACTAGTATCCATTCATCCACGCGCGTTGCGCGTGTGATGGCTCGAGCTTAAAAATACTATCAGTTGCAGCTGCTAATCATAAATGGCAGACATGTCAAAATAACCGATACCATCGTTGGTTATCATCACAACCGGGTATACAACATACATGTTTATCAATACCAAAACCTGAAATACAGGTAGAATCACCAACATCACAACAATATTCCCAAATGTAATAGATTCAGGGCAACAACCCGATGAACCAACGGATGAGTCAGGTCAAAGGACCTCGGGTAAGTCTCAGATGAGCAGGGTCATCATCATCGACATCTTTTCTAAGAATAGGCACAACCCAAAACATCAAAACTTTAGATGAACATCACGCCAAAGTCTCGGATGAGCAAATCCTCATCATCATCGACATAACGAAGGCTAGAAAAAGAGGGAATCAGAGAGAAACAGACGACGACAAACCACCACGACAGCCAAACCACCACCGCCGACACCCTTAACGACATGAGAACGGCCGCCTGCTCTACCTCAACCGTAAACGGGAGGTCGAGCGACGGCTGTCCCCAAGGGGGCGGCTACCATGATGGCGGCCGACGGGCATCAATCATCATAACAGACGTCCATAACCGACTCAACACCCACCAAACAGAGATCGGTCGTAGGCCGGACGGCCACCGGCACCATCGCATCTAACTCTCAGACTCTTCAGTCGGAGAGCACAAACCCCCATCAAAGACCCACTAAATAGAGATCATCAGAGGCCAAAAAACCACCACCACCGCGACATCTGTGCATAGGAAAACGAACGGACATTTGCCACCGCCGGCCACCAGTAACACACCCACGCCGCCGCCACCGAGCATCCCTAAGGGGAGACGACACGACAACAGAAACATCACCATCGCCACCATCAATGTGACATCTCACAATATCAAGCAAAGAACATTGTGGGTCTACTTTCACATTTGTGTGACAGCTCAGATGATACAGATAGATTTGATGATATGGCTGACAACGAATCATCAGATGATGACATCAGTTGTGGCTTCTTTCAGTTCCAGCCATACACTTTAGGCTCTCTTTTTACCTCTAATGGCTCTGCCATTGCACATAAAGTAAACACTAAAGCAGTCAGCTTAATCGATGATAAATTTTCTTCTTTTGATACATCATCAGAACTCGAAAGTTATTCAAAGTGTACCTCGGAAAATGAAAACACAAACTGCATCAAGAAAGAAAAGAGAATCACTATGATCTACCTGTGGCTTCATGCTCACCTTTTGATGAACAAATTTCTAGAAACATTCAAGATATTTCTAAATCAGAAAGGAAACCAAAGATTTTTTTTTCTTATAGAGGATCATGTGGTGAATGTGATGGTGTGCGACATCTATCACCGATAGGTCCGTCAATTAACATAAAGCTCGTTAACTCTTCGTGTGTATTAACTATCCTCACGTATTTATCATTTTTTATATATAGCCTATTTATTGTTTTAACCAAACTTTTCGTATACACGTTCGTGTTAATATTAATAATAATAATAATAATAATAATAATAATAATAATAACAATAATAATAATAACAATAATAATAATAATAACAATAATACTAATAATAATAATAATAAAAATAATAATAATAATAATAATAATAATAATATTAAAGTTTAGGGGGTAATTGTCAATTTTGAATAAAATTATAACAATTCAAACCACAGGGACCAAATGTGTAATTTTTAAAATTACACAATCAACCCCCGCCCACCCCCCGTATTTCCGGCCACTATTCCGGCCGAGCTCCGGCGACACTCCGGCGAGGCCAAAACCTCAAAAATATTCGAAATTGAATCGCACAATCGGTTTAAATCATTCCGTGGACCTAATTCGAACTGGAATCCAACATTAAAACGCGTTTAATCAGGCAATTAACAGCTCACAATCTCACTTTATTCTTGGATGCAATTCCAGCTCAAAAGAACACTCAAACGACAATTATAATCAAATTAAATAGACCCTACTCGAACTTTATCTCACTATAAATTGAATACAACCTGCAATTCCAATCGAAAACACATAAACAAACAGAAATCGATCATCGTCTTCATCGAACCTGCAACTCTATCAAACACCACCCTCTGGCCTTTATAACTTGAAATTAACAGAGGGCTTTCGATCATAAGCATCATTTGAAGCTATCTGTGTAATTAATTTGATTTTCATCAAAGATTGTTCATCGTTTGGATTCAAGACAACCGCAGCTTGTTCTTCGTTGGGACAAACCTCAATTCGAACCTTATAAGGGTAATTACACACATCATTATACTCGTTTCTACTTGGGGATCAAAAGCCCCAAGATTAATTTCGTTAACATTGACGAATTGGGATTCAAATTGGATCAAATCGAATTAGGGTTCTAAGGGATTTGGGGGAAACTTGGATAATCTGTTTAAAAACAAATGGGACGGAGTTCAACAAATGGGACGGAGTTCCATCGTAGCTGGATGCCTTGGTTCACTGGTATGTGTGTGGGTGTGTGAGTTGGAGGTCCCGGGTTCGAACCCGACTACCTACAACTATTTTTTTTAAAGCTTTTTAACCTTTAAAATATACATAAAAGTTTATAAAAATTATAAAAATAAGTTTTATAAACTTCCCTTATTTTAAATGTTTCCTAATTATTTTCTGTAAATTTATTTCATTTAAAAACCTTAATAATTTTTATAAAATATTATTTATAAATTTCATAAATAATTATTTTTATAAAAATAGACTTTAAATAAGGAGTTAAATCACTAAATTATTATTTAGGGTCAAACATTATCTATATATCATTGTTTAAAGCATGAATATTAATATATATATATATATATATAT
>BJCO01362330.1:0-16543 GCA_018326465.1 Flaveria floridana
GAAAAACACATCTTTATAATCTTGTTTATGGTCATAAATAAGGAGATCTTCTGTTCGTCATCATCATCTCGCCTTCATATCTGCATGTGATACTTTTATCAAAGGGAGAATAGATGTTCTTCTTCTTTGTATCAGGGTTTTGTCACAATGACAAATCCGTTTGTTCTTCTTGAGTTTAGTTCATGGTTGTTTATATTAAATCATCTTGTTGATGGTTTGAGAGTCGTTTATGTTTTTTGTAGTGATTAGATTGTTTCTAGTCTTAATCTTCTTGTTTTTGGGTGTAATGGATATTGGTTTGAAACTGAATCAATTTCGACGCGGAGCCTTTTGGTTGTTAAGTTATAGCAGCACTCAGCAACATCCAACAGCAGATTCCATCTGTCGAGGAGCACTTCTCGGCTTTGAAGAGTGGATTTCATTAAAAACAAGGCCTTGATTTTATCTTTTTGACATGGTTCCACATGATAGAATATTTGCCATTGTCTCTTCTTGCAAATCATTCAACTTTTTATTACCAAATTTAATCATCAAATCAATGGAAGAATTGCGGTCTATGGTTGGTGATATTGATCTCAATCGGAGTCCAACTCGGGGATAGGTAGCCCTTGTGGTGGTAAAGATCTTCATGTGCGCGAGCGTGTTCGAAGCTGGAATTTGTTCTTGATGCGTAAGTGATTGTGGATACTATTGTTGTTTTAGTTTTTGAATAGACGGTAAAAACAAATGAAAGTTAGAATAATCTTTAAGAAAACGAAAAAGGAAATATATAAAGGAGCTTCAATTGATGAAAAGTTTTATATGATTCTTCTCACACTATCCTTGACATCATGTTTTATCTATTCAACCATGGTTGGGTTGATTTTGGTTATTTGTAATACGCAAACATCTCTATTGAATTGTATGAAAAAAGTTGGCTATAAGCAAAACAGGTTAATTGAGTTAAAAGTTATTAGCATGAGTTGCATTCCTGTAGGGTATATTTAGAGTTGCAAGATGTTTACGAGATAAAATCGAAGTCGGAAATGTGAATCCAAACATAAACGGTCATTGCTATAAGGGAAAATAACTCAAAAATCAACATTTTGACATATGTTTTTACTAAAATGATCATTTACTTTTTGTATGAAAAAAAAATATGGGAAATATAGTAAAATATTAGTCTTTCTGCAGCAAAACTAGGCTAAATCTTAGCGATCTGTTTAAAGTAGGATAAATCTTAGTTATCTACAAAAAAAAAAATTAAGCTAAATCTTAGCAGTTTGAAAAAATTTGGCTAAATCTTAATCGCCAGTCTAAATTCTAGCTGTTATTTACACATATTGATTTGATTTATTGTTTTTTTGGATTCAAAGTACTTTTTAATATTTTTGTGCAGGGCAAGATTTAGTCTTTTTAACCGGTAGAGCTTGACATTTTTATGATGGGTTGGTTGTGAAATGTGTGGGCTAAATGTCAAAATATAATATAACTAACCTTATCATTAACATGAGTCAATGGTGTTCTATCAAATGATCTCACCCACAGACTCATGTCAATTGATTTGTGGAACAAACACACGAGGTCATAGTTATAAGGAAAAACAATCAAAGTGAACAATGATTCTCATATTGAGACATGTCTTTACTAAAATGAAAATTCATTTTTTTACGAAAAAAGATGTGGGCTAGATGTTAGTCATATGCAAACGTTAGGCTAAATATTAGCATTCTACAACAAAAGTTGGTTTAATCTTAGTCCTCTGCAAAAAGTAGGTTAAATTTTAGCCATCGAAAATAAATAAAACCAAATCTTAGCAGTTTGAAAAAAATTGGCTAAATTTTAGTCGTCAGTCTAAATTGTACTCGTTATTTACATATGTCTTGATTTGATTGCTTGTTTTTATGAACTTATAGTACTTTCCAAGGTTTTTATATAGGGTAAGATTTAAACTTTTTAGCTGGCACAACTTAATTGGCATTTTTATGAAAAGATGGTTGTGAATATGAGCGTGCTAGAAACATCAAAAGTCAATGTCGGTTGAGCTTACTTGGTATTTTATACTAGGTTGGTTGCGAATATGAGTGGGTTAAATTGTCAATGAGTATATTCATTTATAAAAAAGATCATGGATTCATACATCATATATGTTGTCGAGAAAAAATAACTACAAAAAGATAAACTGTAGTTTATAAAGTAAACTTTAATTTATAGCATGTAAATGATAGTTTATCTTTTTTTATAAACTGTAGTTTATATTTTATTAGGGTGGTTGCATGTAATATAAAACCCATATCAAAAGTTAATGTTTATTTTAATAAAAAATAGGGTCAACTTGGCTATTTTAGTGATTTTCTTAAATATATTTACACGGTTTATGTTATCCGTTTATATAACTCAAGGTGTTCTTTTGAAAGAATTTGAAGTATTTTCTTAGTGATTTTCTTAAATATTATTGACATGTAAAGAAGAACGTAAATATGATAATAAATGTGTTATCACATGTAATCAATTATTAGATTTGCTGGTGAAAACCTTTTTAACAATGCTTTTCGATCGGCAGCAAACCGAATTAGACCCTGTCTGACCCGAACTGGACCGAAAAAATATATTATATTACAAAGGCCCTTAAAAATTTCCGCCCCACAAAAAAGAATTTTTCAGGCTCCGCAACCGCTTTTGATAAACACCGTACTCTCGTGCCTTTTGTTTGAGGTGTCTCATCCTTTAATCTTCCAATTCTAACAATTTAAGTTAGATTCCTTCTTTCAGTCACCTCATCAAACCTCTTTAAGTTGTCTTTTAATTCCTTAACTTGTGCATTTTCTCTTTCTTTAATCGCCTTTTTTTTTATCAGACAAAGATTCCAAAACTTGGAGCATACTTCATACGGTCGATTTTGCTTAATAATATAAGTTTCAAATATTAAATTAGTATTTGAAAAAAGTTCAAATACAAAATGTATTTTTGCTATAAAGAATGAGAAAACATAATGAGTAAAAAAAAGTCACAAAAAAATTATATCTCACAATCTAAATCGAATTTCAAAAAAGTAATTCCGAGCTTTTGTTCCCCTAGCCGTCCTCACTAAGAAAAAAAAACGAAAAATAAAAAATAACATTTTTTATTGTGTCATTTATAAAAGACACAATAACGTCATTGTGTCATTATAAAAGACACAATGACGTCATTGTGTCATAAAAACACAATGAATTTTTTTTATTTTTTATTTTCTGAAAGAGAATGACGAGAGGAACAGAGACTACGAAATACTTTTTTAAAATTCGATTTAGATTGTAAGATATAATTTTTTATGACTTTTCTAGGTTCATTTTGTTTCCTCATAATTTACAGTAAAAACATATTTTGTAAAAGAATCTCATCTTAGTACATTAACACTGTTCATCACCTTTCCTAAATGTTATATACTTAATTAATACGCGTGATCGCTTCATATATTATCAACTGTTATCGTTCTTCTCTCCCATTGAAGACCCTTGTGGTAATTTCGTTTTCTTATTGTTTTTCACTTGATTGATCGATTCAACATCAATAAACCCCTCTTTCTTGTTCAATTATGGTGTTGATACCCACGTGGATTGAATTTACAGTACAGATTGAGAGTATCTTGATCTTATGTATTCAATCAGGGATCATCTTTTATTCAGATTGAGAGTATTTTGAAGTGATCTTCTTACATAGTTGTCACTCATGTTATTTAAGACTTTTTCTTTTTTATCACAATTCTGTTTAAGTTTTGAAAATCATAATGTAATTCTATGAGGTCAAAGCATATATCCATTTGTGTATTCTTCTCCTTACATTGTGGGATTCACTATTCTGTTATTTTGAGATCTGTAATTCTATGAGATCTGTTTGTTTACAAACTAATTCACAGTAAATTGAGGTTTACTGACTAATGTTTTGTAACAAAATGTTGCAAAATAGCAAAACTGTTTGTTACAGAAATGGAAAAAGCACAAGATTTGGAGGAAAATCAGACTAAGGAGATTCAAGTAGAAAAAGAAACGCGTGAACAGATGCTTTCAAGGCAAAGGTAAAACGGGTCGGTCTAATCTGTAAACACCTTATTTTTTGAGTTTTATAAAAGATCAGTGGCTACCTGGTGCTGCAAAGAGCTCTCGCGTTTTCACAGGGTCCAGGGAGGGTCCGTCCCATTTAAGGGAAGATGTACGCGGTCGTTCCCCACATTTTGTGGGGAGGCCGTTTCCACGGATCGAACCTGAAACCTTATAAAAGATCAGTGTTTTACATATAATCTCAAAGTATGTTACTACATTAACAATCTTGTATTCTAATAAAAACACACAAGTAGTTTCTATGCATTGTGAATTCACTCTGGGTGACTCTCAACCTTTTTTCATTCTAGCTCATATATATATATGTATATATACCTGTGCCCGTTTGAAGATCCTTCAACAAGTAAATCATGCGAGTTAATTTAAAAAAATACACATACAGGAAAGAGATCATTCAGCTAAAGAACAAGGAAATTGCACTTACAAAAGCGGCTGCAAAAGGAAGCGAAGCTGAGCAAAAGGCTAAAACAAAACAAGTTTCTGAACTCATAGCAGAACTCAAGGAAATATACGCAACCGAACTTGCTTTTGTAGGCTATGCTAATATAAATGCTAGTGGAAAAAAGAAAGAAAGTATCATTGATATTTTGAACAAGTTAACTCCAGAAACTTTTGATCACCTCAAGGGTCAACTTATTGCCTCAGGGATCACAACAGCTGATATCCTCGTGGTTTGTGTTTACTCTAGTCATATATCATTAGTCTTTAATCTTTGTAATGTATTATTCCAAGTGGAAATAGAAATAAAGCAATAACATGGTTACCTTTTATGGCATTCAGGGTGTCATCTCTTTGATATTTGACAAAGTCGTTCTCGAGCCTACATTTTGCCCCATGTATGCTCAACTGTGTTCAGACCTCAACACAAAACTCCCCCCGTTTCCATCTGAAGAACCTGATGGAAAGGAAATTACATTTAAGCGTGTACTATTAAATATTTGTCAAGAAGCTTTTGAAGGCTCCGACAAACTAATGGCAGAAATAAGGCAGATGACTGCCCCTGAACAAGAATCTGAACGTAGAGATAAAGAAAGATTAATTAAGCTACGCAAGCTTGGAAGTATTCATTTGATTGGTGAGCTTCTGAAGCAGAAAATGGTTCCAAAAAAGACTGTTCATCACATTGTTCAGGTTTGTTTTGTTGGGTTAATCTTGATTGGGTCAAGTCGGGTTAAGTTACAAGTCACGGGTCTAGTATTTGAGTCATGTTTTGTTTACAGGATGCAACAAGTTTTAATTTTGAAAGAGTCTTGGTAGTGTAGTAGTGGGTGTTAGTGGATCTATTTTATAGGAGCACTAAGTCACTAACCCATATTCACATGTTTTCTTTT
This sequence comes from Flaveria floridana, assembly GCA_018326465.1. Classification (NCBI taxonomy): domain Eukaryota; kingdom Viridiplantae; phylum Streptophyta; class Magnoliopsida; order Asterales; family Asteraceae; genus Flaveria; species Flaveria floridana. The sequence goes on from BJCO01362330.1 coordinate 5,411, forward strand.
AGTCTATTTATATCTATGTATTGAAGTAAGAAAAAAGTTGAGTATAATCTTGGACCTGAAACCAACATTTGGTATCAGAGCGCAAGGTTAGAATAGAAAATAGGTTTGAGAGTCGGTTTCGATAGGAGCGGCCCTTGGCTGCAGGGGCGCAGGGCTGAAGAACGAGTAGCGGTAGCAGCTAATCCAGCAAGAATATAGCAGAAGCATGTGATTAGAAGCAGCACCTAATTGAAGACCTGGACGTTTTGAGGCCAAGAAAAAGAGCAAATGTTTTTTTGTGGCAGTAATTGTGATCGGAGAAAGAAAGAAATAGCAAGAAGAGGACGGCGGTCGTTACGAGAAAGAAAGAGAGAGTGCCATTGGAAGAAGCTAGGCTGCTTCGTTTGAATTCCAAAGTTATTTGTTGATAGAGAGAACTATCAGAAAGGAAGGGAAGCAGGTCATGAAAGGTTTGGTGGTGGAATTGAATTCAAGAGAGCCAAGCAAGCAGGTGAAGAAAGTTTGCACAAAAGAGGAATAATTAGCGGTTGTCGCTTCATTGAAGGAGATAAGAATTGAAACAGGCACACATGTTAATTGATTTTGATTGAAGCAGGCCAGCTGGCTAGTGATCATGTAGTCTAGTTTATTGATGAAACAAGCAAGCATACACCCCTATTTATTTGTGGCTCTAAACCATCCAAGGAGAAGATTAAGCAGTAGGAAATCATGATGATCGACCGAAAGCAAGTAAGCAAGGGAAGCGGTTCTGTTCTTCGAATCCATTGAATGAAGCAAGTTTGCAAGAAAGAAAGAGAAAGAGCAAGTAGCAAGAGCACGTGCAAATAGCAAGTAGCAAGAGAAAGAGAAAGTTAGCAAGCAAGATGATTCAAAGCAAGGAAGAAAGGTTCAAATCAGTCAAGAAAGTAGCAATATTAGCAAGAAAACCTGTCAAGAATGGTATCAAAAAAGATAGGCCATGTTTGGCTCTCCATCTCAGAAGTCCTTTTTAACTTTTGGAGGGGTGAAATGACAAAAATACCCCTCCAAATAAGTCAATAAGCTAGAAATTGTAACTTATTAACTTATTTGGAGGGGCATTTTTGTCATTTCACCCCTCCAAAAATTAAAAAGGACTTCTGAGATGGAGAGCCAAACATGCTCATAATAACAGCTTCAAACTCAAGAATCAAAATAATATATGAAGAACAATCATACAATAGCAGATTCACTATGAATGGTGAATCAGTATCAAAAAACACAACTACAGATCTGGAATTATCAAAGTGATAACCCAGACTAGACAGATCTAGAAGAAGCCGAGAAACCCTAATCGTGAACAAGAGAGATCAGAGAGAGAATATGTGGTTGTTGTGTATGTTTGACACACACACCACATATATGCAAATATAGCAGCCAGCACACGGAGCCCTAGCACAAGCCCAGCGACAACGGCATCAACATAAGCCCAGAAACAGCAACATAAGCCCAGCGACCAAGCCCAGCTAGCAACAGCCCAATCACCTCTCACAACAAAAGAAAACAATAAAATTGATAAGAGAGACATATAGCATATATAATTTCAACAAAACCGGTACCGGATTTAGGATGAAAGAGCAAGATACAAGCAAGAAAGAAGGAAGAAAGAAGCAAGAGAACCGAGTACCGAATCAAGATTAAAGAGGTGAATGTTGGGTTAATCTTGATTGGGTCAAGTCGGGTTAAGTTACAAGTCACAGGTCTAGTATTTGAGTCATGTTTTGTTTAAAGTATGCAGCAAGTTTTAATTTTGAAAGAGTCTTGGTAGTGTAGTAGTGGGTGTTAGTGGATCTATTTTATAGGAACATTAAGTCACTAACCTATATTTATATGTTTTCTTTTAGTCTATTTATATATATATATATGTATTGAAGTAAGAAAGTAATGGAAAAGAGTTGATTGGACCTGAAACCAACATGTTTTTATGATTTATTAAGTTATTATCTCATGTTGCGGTCTTAAATTATGATACTTTATCTGTGATAAATGGTTGATTTTGCAGGAACTTTTAGGACCTGACAATAATGTCTGTCCTGAGGAGGAAAACGTCGAGGCGATTTGCCAGTTACTTAACACTGTTGGTAAACAACTTGATGAGAGCTCAACGTCAAGGCCAATGAATGATCTTTATTTTAATCGGCTTAAGGAGCTATCAACAAACCAACAGTTGGCTCCACGTATGAGGTTTATGGTTCGTGATGTTATTGATCTCAGATCAAATAAATGGATTCCGAGGCGAGAAGAGGTTTTTTTCCTGTTATTTTTTTTGTAATTTTTCAGTTCACAATCTTTGATTTTGTTGGTGTGTGTTTTAAGTAGCTTTAATGTTTGATTTTCCCTCTTTTGATGCATAGGTGAAAGCAAAGACGATTACACGTGGGAGTTTTGGCCGTAGTTTCAACCGTCCAGGTAGGCGTGGGACCCGCATGATGCAAGGTACACGTGGATTAGATTATGAGGAGTGGGAGGTCCCGAGGTCCCGCTCAATGCTTTGGGATGTTCAGCCACCATTACTAAACAAGACATTGTCACCTGATCAGAGATTTCTTCGTCAGAGTAGTGGCGGCTTCATTGGCGGCAAGCTGCAAGGCGGTGAGGGACCTAGTGGTGCCGCCTCTACGACTGTCTCTCAGGTGCCGCCTTCTGCTGCTGCTGCATCTTTGAAGGTGAAAAATCCTGATGAACTAAAGAAAAAAACAGTTTCTTTACTCGAAGAATACTTCAGTGTTCGCATACTTGATGAAGCATTACAATGTTTAGAGGAACTGAAAGCACCAGAATATCACTCTGAGTTTGTGAAAGAAGCGGTTTCACTTGCTTTGGAGAAAAACCCACCTTGTGTCGAACCACTAGCAAATCTTTTGCTCTACCTTGTCACGAAAAAGGTTCTCACTCGAGCCAACTTAACAGCTGGTTGCACCACCTATGGCTCGTTGCTGGACGATACGGCTATTGATTTACCTAAAGCACCAAGCAACTTTGGTGAGATCATGGGGCAGCTAGTGCTGTCGGGTGGATTGGATTTCAAAGTTGTGTCTGATGTTTTAAAGACAATGGAGGATGATTATTTCCGGAAAGCTGTTTTTGAAAGTGTTAAAAGGGTCGTTGGTTCGAGCCCTCATGGAAAAGATGTTTTGGTGTCGCAAGCTGCAGATGTCGGTCTGTGTGAAAGCCTGTTCTAGACTGTGGTTGGTTGGAAGATGTTGCGAACAGGAGATTCGTTTTCTGTTAAACTGTTTGTATTTTATTGAAAGCTTGTTTTTATGTGGTGTTGTTTAATGTATCCTCTTGTATTAGTATGGTTTTGGTGTTTGAGCTTTGGGTTATATAACAGATCCCGTGCTGCATATGTCTTAGCTTGTATGGGCATGCCCGTGATGATCATATCTTGGCTCGCATGTGCGTGCCCATGACGCTCATATCTTGCGCGCTCGTATTGGTGTGCATATAGTGGTTCATATCTTGGCTCGTATGTGTTGTGCTTATAGTGCTCATATGCTGGTGTCACTAGGCCACAAACCTTTTGATATGTTTGTTATAAGTACCTCATTCTTGTTTGTCATCATTGTATGCTAAGTCATTGTTCTTGTATAGGTCTAATTTGTTCACAATTAAGTTAGGCCATGTAATTGATGTTTTGATTTTTAGATTTTCATAACTGATTGGTTTCTGGTTTAAGTTGTGTAGTTATGCTGATTAATGGGAAATAAGGGTTGGTTAATTCAAATAACCATAAGGATGTCCAATTAGCACAGATAATAAATTTAAGGTAAATTGAATTTAATAATCTAATATATGACCTATTGACTGATAATAATTCATACTATCAATTTGGACAATAATAATCTCAACTTTAAGTTTTATTACCAATGACAATCCTAGTAGCATAATTTTTATTGATTTATACTTGATTTTCACTCGTTTTTCATTCTATTTCATTTTATCTTTATTATTTCATTCGCAATCAACATCGTGAGCATGAAAAAAGGTAGCTATGAGGAATACGCTCACAAAAATATGGGAAACAGAATGTGAATGCTCTTAGAACACATTAGCTAAAATTCACTTTTAGTTCATTTAACTATGGATGTGCCGATTGAGGAAAAGTCGGTATGTAAGAGAATATTACTCTTCTCATGCTATTCTCGAAATCATTCTCGAGTCATTTAATCATGGATGGGTCGATTTTTGTTACCTGTAATCTCAAACACTTTAAATGCATTGCATGAAAAAAGTTAGCTATAAGTTGAAAGTTATTAGTAGGGCTATCTAAAAAGTTTGCAGCTTGTAGGTCGCTCAAAAATCGTTTAAAATCGATTTGTGACTCACTCGTTAGCTCGTACTACCACATAAGATTACTTATCCCACATTAAATTACTATTTGTGGCTTACTATTTTTGTTTTTGAATCAAAAAGAAAATAAAAAGTCCAAATTTCATGGATTAACAATGTTGGATAATCTATTATTAACCCACTTCATAAATTCAAAAGCCCAAGTCATAGAACCCTCTTGTTTTTGGGCTTCAACTCATTCGGCCCAATATTAGAGCACAATAGTGCGGATCGTTGGTTGGGTAAATATTAAATATCAAAGTAGGTTCAAGAAAGACATATAACTACTTTATGACCGTTAATCCTCCATGTTTTAAGCCTAACAATATAGGATCAACCGGTGCCGGATGAAACAAAGGTTAAACTATCACAAGCAAGCATTATCTCCGGAGCAACGATCTTCCTTCACGTCCTTGAGATCCTCAAGGGCAAATAAACGAGGTAAGCGAGATTTGAGGGGATGTCTTGGAAGTTGGAACTACCAAACTCATGGGGATCGGCTTTAAGACGAGGATGGAACTGACGAACAAAAAAGGAGAGAACAAACAAAATCCTTCAAAGAATTCGATGTTTTTTAATCATCTCCGCGATACTAGAATTCAAAATAAATAATCAAGAGAAAGTTTTAAAATTAAATTAAATTTCAACCCCTAAAGCAAATATAAATATTTGAAAGTTACACTCCTAAGAGTTATCCTCATCTCATCCCATGTAGATGCTCCTTCATCTCAAACAATCATCCTCACCATTACAAGTTTACACCATTTTTCACTTAAAGTTCTTATAATCCACTCCAAATCCCTATCTTTCAACCGGTTCTTAAGAGAACATGAAGCGTCATTGGGTTGATAATTTAGTGTAAGAGTCAAATACCCTTTAAACAAGACCAGAGTTCAAATCCTGACATGAGGTAGATTAGAAATTGATGTACTTTAGTAGTAAAGTTAAATAAGCGTGTGAGTCGTTTTAAATAAATTAAGAAAAACCTTGAAGCCAACACAATAATTGAACTTTCACCACATGCTATCACAATCAATGAACCACCGCAATCAACACCAAAAATGACTAAGCTTCATGGTATGATGAGAGAGAACTATACATATGTAATGCTGAAACTCATTATACTTGGATATAGTTTTGATATATTAAATATTTTAACGATTAATTGGATCATTGACGGGCCACTAGTCCACCTGATCATCTCCATTACTCGAGTACGAAACCTTGGGGCTCTCGACTGGTATGTCCCCGAAGGACAGCTCGTACATCAGTACGTCCTCATCGGTCTCGAACCTAAGGCCAACATCGGAAAGAAACCTATCTTAGATGAGAAAAATAACCCTTGGCCCAACCTGCAACCCCTTTTTTTCTTGTCACATGTTGAATATTTTAGTGCAATTAAAGATTGCATGTGTCATTCAAACAAGATTTTACGCTTGTTTGAATGTCATCGAGGCTGACTGAGGTTCGGGGGCAAGCGCCCCCGAGAGAAGCAAGGTCCAAGGGGCAGAGCCCCTTGGAAATTTTTTATTTTGAACAAAAGTCATTTATAGAAAATACCTTAGAAATTCGTTTTTGACTAAAATCGTATCATTTAAACTTGAGGGACTAAAGGTGTATTTTGTTCAAAACCGCAATAGCAGTTATATTGGAAAACTTCAATCCCGTTTATGTTGGGATTGGTTTTCAAGAAGAGAAAGACCTAGAAAAACATGAATTACAAACAACATATAAAATCTTCATACGACTTCTTAAATCAATTCTGATTTTATCCGGTCAAATTATTGGTATACACTCCAATTGTTTGATCTGAAAGTGAAATCACACGACTTTAGAATCATCCGATCATTGCTCTATTAAAAAATTTTCCAACATCACATGTGTGATTTAAACCCAAGACCTCCTATTAACTTAATGAAGTTTTAAGATACCTCAGCTCAATCATTTGGGTCAGTGATCGTTGGTTGATACATTAAGTGACATAATAAATGTTCGTTGAAACTATAGTCAAGCTGAAGACTCAAGTTTCTCGTTTTAAACGATGTGAATAAGACTACTAACATAAGTGAAGTTAAAAGCCAAAAAAAAAGGAAAAAAAAAAAGATATGAACGTTGATGCTTATCAACGATCAACGTTGAATGGTCGGAGATTGTGAGGTATGACAGTCCTTTCGTAAATACATTTATTGATTTGGAAATTAGTAGAATAATAAACATAAAAAGAAAGATTTATTTTTGCAATATTAGAAATGTTATCTTTTTTTTTAATGGCAGATGTACGACATTGCTTTGGAATATAACTGTTATCTTAACCGGGCTTATCTACCCATTTTTCAACCGAGACCGCACACGAACCTCCTCAGGTAGAAATTCACAACTGAAAAAATCTTTTGGCTGAACCTTGAATATTTTTGCTGAGAGTAACTCGAACATAAGGCCTTCTCATTTTTAATTGTATTGAGTATCTCATATTAACCAGTTCAGTTAATGATTGGTATTAAAAATGTTATCTATATAGCCAAGCCAATATATATAAAATTCAGTGTATGGTGCAATGAACTTGAACAATAAATACAAAATTACTAAACTATGGATATCAGAAAACATGACTTTCAAGGCCCTCTCTCTCTATATGGATCTTCAAATTAGAAGATTGTTATGAGAACAATTATTTTAAAATGTATGTAGTCTACTACATAGGATTACTGAAGTAATTAATAAAGAAGATAAATGAGAAATTCTTAATACTAATCTATGTGTTCTTAAACATTTTAAAAATGTTTTCAGGTTTAAATCCTCTATTAATTCACTAAGCTTTGCTAATATGTATGCGGTTTGGGGTCTCGGTTTGTTTAAACAGAACTGAGCCGACTTGTTTATCTTACAAGTTCAGATTGAGGACTCGGGCTTCACTCGTTTATAAACTAGCCGAAACAGAGCCAGCTCGCGAGCCAACTTGCTTATTTATTTAAAAAAATAGTTTTGTTATCTTTTACACACATATAATTAACTTTTCATATTTGTTAATTAATCAAGAAAACATGTTGGTATTTTAAGGATTATGATCATCTTTTATATATTTATAATTAGTTATTTCGTTAAAAAATGCTAAAGTTTTCGGAACAATTTTTAAAACTTATACGCTAACTCGAATCAGTTTTGTGGACATTTTGATTTAATGGTATCCAGGAGTGTAGTAGATGTACCGTTTCTTGAAGATTTACATATGTGAATTTCGGAGTAGATTAAGAGTCGTTCAAAAGTGTTTAAACAAAAAAGACACATATTTTTTTAACCAAACTAAACATATGGACTACAAAAACAAAGCCTATTAAAATTAATTACTAAATAATCAATCTATACAATGGATTAGTCCTAATTAGTATACTTCAGAATAATTTTGTGCTATAATAAGAGGGACAGAGGGTTAGTCGTAGTCAAGTCAATAAAGCAAAACATAATCACATTAATCAACATTAAACGTGTCTATATATAAACTTTTTTGGACTTTTTGTGGTATTCTTTAACGGCCTTGATCCTCTGTTTCTTTATATGATAAGACTTTGTGATCTTTTGGTGTCTTCACTCGTATTAACATGTAAATCAAGTTAATATGTAATAATAGTTTTTAAAAGAACATTCTGATGATTAAGTGGTATACACACCTATTAAATGGTTGTGAGTTTAAATCTTATATAGTTTATATGTTATGATTTTAAGAGTAGAGTATACGTAAAGTAGATAGTGTTTGTATCCGTTGATAAAAAATATGTAATTGTAAAATCCTGCGGTTTAAAATAACAACATAATTGCATCTAATTGACTTAATTATGAAGATAAATACATAAAGTTCTAAGATGTTTTAATGAAAAGCAAAGAACTTATATAAAAATAAGCTCAGAAAACGAACATCAGAAAGTAGTGATGAACCTAAAATGTTTTCACCATGGAGTTATAATAGATTTTTTAAAAATTTAGTTGAACTATTCTACTAATGATAATCTAAAGGGTTAATTCATATAATAATCACATTTGACACCCTTATTAACATAGAATTTTACCGATCTTCCTAGTTTTTTTTAACATTTAAGCGGGACAAAGTGGTTAAGGGGAAATACCAGGGAAACCCCGAGGAAAAAACAGGGCCGGACAGGTACATCGCCCCTCGGTTTTGAGATGCCACAACCCACATCATGACCATACAAATTAAAACTTGAATTTGGGAAAATGGAAAAACGGGAAAAAATTAGGACGATTCCATGTAAAACGGAGAAAAAACATATGATAAATACAGAAAATGAGAAAAGCTTATTTGGTGCTGATGCATCATACTAGGAAAACGAAATGGTAGTGAGTGGTCTTATAAACAAAGAAACAAAAAGGATTTTTGGAAGAAATTTAGTGCTACAAACATGTCATAATCTATGAAGTTGCCATCAATGGAGTAGTGAACAATTTGTTACCTTGACATTGCCATACAATGGAACCAATAACGAACATTTTCCACCAATTATTGCATGTGTGATAGACACAAAACCTCTCAAATTCAATATATGTAAAGAAAGAAAGAAAAAAAGAAAAACATGTATATATAAAGAAACAAAGTTTAAGATAAGAAGGGTAGAAAATAGAGACATGACGACAAATATCTCGTTTTCTTTTTTTTAATTCTTCGATTCATATCTCACATAGTCTATGAATCTCGTCCTTTTTCTGATGTCATCATTAATTCTATATTTCTCCTGGTAATTATTTTACCCAAAATTATTAGTATATCTCCATCATATGCATATAAAGATCAAATGATGTACCCAAAAATAATTCGTACCAATCAAAATATGTTTTTGGTATTTAATATGAACATGTGTATGCTCATGTTATGGATGGTATGCATGCACATATTTGTGTGAGCCCTAAAGTCCTTTAATGTAACTAGAATTGTAAAGCAAGCAATGATATGGTCTTTAAAAATTAGTGGTTGGACTTTTGAAGGTGCCATTAGGCATTAGCAAAATTTTTCAATATCGGTGTCTAGGATAAAATATTAATTGCTTTTTCTCTTCTTCGACATCATTACACTTTTACATTTTGATATTATTATATGTCTAATAATTTGAAAATTAATTGCATATTGAAGTGGTGAAGAATATAATATTTGATATTATATCATACCAAGTTCATAAGTAAGGTCAAACATAACTAATAAGAAACAATGAAGCTTCTTCTGATGCATAAAAGTTACCGACGGAAATAGAAAATACGTCGGAATCCAAAAAATAAAAAGAAACTTTTTTATTTTTTTCTAGGAAATTTACGGATCGAAAATCCATCAAAAACAAACAAAAATAAGAAAATTTATCGCACCACAATTGAGTCGAAGGATTTTGTTAACCGCTACACCACGGTTCACCTAGTTTTTGTGTTGCCATTGATTTTAATTGAATTCGAATCATAATGAAATTTCATAGATGTTTTCGACTTGCTTTTGAATTTTTGAAAAAGCATATCGTGATGCTGCTTTGGTGGTAAGTTATGGATGATTTTATAGAATGTAGAGAGCTTAAATTATTTTTATGTTGTATTTATTATGACTTGTTTGTAGATAGTCCCTAGAGGAGTTAAAACAATCTTTAAAGTTATGAAATGATGAAGGAGACCTAAGAATTCAGAAAATATTGATTTATCATCTAATACAAGCTTATAGATGGATTGTAGTTGTAGATATTGTCATTTTGATTTTGATTTGTGTTTACATACTTACACATGTACAAACTTTTGAAAAATTTATGTATATGTTACCTTGTATTTTGACATTTGTGAGATTTCTAGTTTGATTAGTGTTATGTATATATTTTTTATTTTGGGTATATTTAGTAACAAAAAAAATAATACAATATAAAATTTTTTTCCTTAAAATTTATGCTTATCAAGGATTGTCAAGAAAAGTATATGCTAGATGTTTGAATCAAAAACCATTTCGGTACAATTTTTTTTTGTAAGTTTCTTAGGAATCACGGTCAATGACTCAAGGTATCTTTTGTTTGAACGGCCATGATTGTCAAGGAATAGGTGCACAAGGTTTTAACGTTTTTTAGGAAGTCACTAGAGGATTCAATTTGTTCTCTTTTTTGTTTCTTTGGTATTCCAATGTTTTAGCCCAGTGAAAAGAATTTTATAACCAACATAAAATATTATTTCATCTTGTTTATGTGTGTATGCAATTTATTTTATAAAAAAAGGCAAAAGACATAATCAGAAACTAATAGTTCTTTTAATATTTTCAGGGTTGTAGAAGTACCAATTAAAATTTTCACTTTTTGTTACAAAATTAGTTAATCCGATTTGATTTTTCTAGAAGACACATTGAAAATTTAGAAATAGATACACACAACTTATGTGTAAAATTATCACATTAAATAAGTAAAAGGTTCTAGAAGTTGTAAGAATAGTTGAACGGTTTGGTAAGCTTTTCTCATATTCCATTGGCATATTATTTTCAAATGTAGACAAAATCACACGTCATTACTATATACGTGCATGTTTTTTATGTGGAAACCAAACTTTGAACGTATTACTTTTAACTCATTTATTTTAGTAAGTATTGTTTTCAGAAATGAATCAATGATTACTAATTAAAAGTATGGTTACTAAAAGTAAAAGTATTGTGCTTTTTAAAATTAAAATTGTTATAAGGAAACTGTGATTTTAACACTGAGTTTACAACTTGAAGCACCAAACTCGTTGTTCGGTACGTATCAATTGTGAGTCTTTATCCGTGAATGT
>BJCO01362331.1:2500-22110 GCA_018326465.1 Flaveria floridana
GTAAGATGATGAGAGCTCCAGGTCTATACTCATGTATAACAGAGGAGATAATCACCTCATACTTGTAGATTAGAGATTCAGGTCAATGCTCACGCATAGCAGAGAAGATCATTTAAGTATGTAAATGAGAGATTCAAGTCGATACTCACGTATAGCAGAGAAGATCATCACTCCAGGTCAATGCTCACGTATAGCATAGGAGATAAACACACACTTTATTTTATTGTTAAAGAGTCACAAGTGACTCAAAACAAAGGCTTTTTGAAGAGCATAACTAGAAGCATTTGTTTTTGCTAACTAGGTGCTCAATTCAAGGCTAGGGTGAGGGTGATTTGGGATTTTAGGGGAATCAGAACAGAGATTTTAAAACTCTCAACCAGTTTCTGACAAGGCTTTGTGTTTTTGTGCAGGCCGAGATGTCATAGGAATGATCCTTATCACCGAACTCTTGAACTTTTAGTTTGACCACACGATTACCATTTACTTGATTTTGGGCTGAGTCTACCATGCATGTCCCATCACTGAACCATTTGACCTCCTTCAAACTCTTTTCTTTCAGATTTCAAGGATGCCTGAAAACCAAAAGTTAAAAAACTTAAAGTTTGTTCTTTAGTCTTCCCTGAAATTTCTATTTTTCTACTTGGTAATAGAAATTTTTGTTTTTATATATATTTGTTTCTGTTGTTGTTAATGAAGGAATATGGGATGCCAGAACTTATTGGAAAGATTTTATCAACATAAGATGTAAAAGAAACAAAACAAAAAAAATTATTTACAACTAACCATACATTTTATTATGAAAGAAGTTTTTCAAAAAGATATAACCCAACATTGAGATCAGTTCATAAAAAACGAGAGTAATTAAATGTTTTTATGAAAAGATCTGCTCTTTGATTTTTAGTGTCGATTGGAATAATATCTATAAAACCCTTTTCCTGAGTATCTCGGATTGCATGAATCCTTGTTTCAATGTGCTTGGTGCGAGTGTGATGAATCGGATTTTTGCAATTCCAATTGCAGCTTCATTATCATAGAAGAGTGGTGTATGGAGAAAATTATTGTCATAATCCATCATTTGATGTTAGATCCAAAGCATTTGGCAGCAAAAACTTGATGCAGCAACGTATTCAGCTTCCCCGATAGATAATGATACAGTTGTCTGCTTTTTGCTTTGCCATGAAACAAGACAATCCCCAAGATACTGACATCCACTGGTGACAGGTTTCCTGTTGAACTTGCAACCTCCGTGATCACTGTCAGAATAGACATGCAAATCAAAGTTTCCTCCTTTTAGATACCAAAGACCCAAATGAGAGGACCCCTTAAGATATCAAAAGATACATTTAATAGCCTTTTCATGAGATTCTTTTGGATTTCCTTGTTAACGGGCACAGTAACATACGGCGAATGCAATATCTGGATGAGCAGCACTTCACGTCCATTTGATAGACTTTAAAGTCCTTATGAGTAGTATGAGCAAGAAAGATTCTGATGGCTTCAATGCGAGCAACTGGAGCAAACACTTCAGTGTAGTTAATTCCCTCCTTCTGAGCAAATCCCTGAACAACCAGCCTTGATTTGTTTCTTATTATGACCCCTCGATCATCTAGTTTATTCTGGTATACCTATTTGGTACCAATGGGAAATTTATTTGGAGGAAGATCAACTAATTTCCAAACTTTCAGTTTCCTGAATTGTTGAAGCTCCATCTGTATAGATTCAACCCAACTTGGGTCTTGAAGTGCTGTAGAGACATTTTCGGGAATTATTTGAGATAAGAAACGTACATAAGGACATTCATTTATCAATCCAGATTGGCTCCGTGTCCTCACACCATATGTAAAAGAACCAATGATGTAATCATGTGGATGGTTTTTTAAAGTCTTAAAATTGGTATTAAAGGTTAAAGGATTGGAATAAGATAAGGATTCGGTTTGTGATGGTTATGAATGTGAGGAAGGTTGTGATAAAGGAGTTGGTTGTGGTGAAGGTGTGGGTGGAACATCAAACGGATGTGGAGGTGGAGGGTCAATTGGTGGATGTGGTTGGAGTTCAGGTTGTGGAGGTGGTTGTGGTTATGGTTCTGGATCAAGTGGATGAATGATTTGCGTATTGGTTTGAGGAGCAACATCATTGTCAAATATTGAAAGATTGAAGGATTTTAAGATAGTATTAAAGTCATAAAACCATTCAGGGTCTGAACCCATGTTTGGTGAATTTGACTCTTGCCAATCAACATAGAAAGACTCCTGCACAATGCGCGTTCTTTTATTGTACACCCTGTACACCTTTTGTGAGGAAGAATAGCTAACAAAGAATCATTCATCTAAAACAGCACCAAACATTGACTTTTGAGCTTGAGTATTCAGCAAAGTACACGAGCAGCCAAACGGACGGAAGAAGTCAATCAAGGGCTTCCGTTTATGAAGAAGCTCATATGGAGTCTTCATCTTGTCTTTTACGATAAGAACCCTATTCAGTACATAGGCTGGACAGATGACTGCTTCTGCCCAGAAAATGATTGGAAGCTTTGACTTAATCAGTATAGTTCTTGTTGCTTCAATAAGGGTCCGATTCTTCCTTCCAGCAACACCATTTTATTGAGGTGTCCTTGCAGCACTAAACAGTCTGAGAATTCCTTTGCTTGCACAGAAGGAGTCAAAGATGTGATTCCTAAATTTAGTTCTATTGTCACTTCTGATGGTTATAACCTTCCTTTTGTTGATGGTTTCAATTGAGAGGATCAGCTTCTGCAACTCTTCTGCGGTATCTCCTTTATGAGCTAGAAATCTTACCCATGGGTATCTTGAGTAATAATCTATAACAACCAAACAATAAGATTTCTTAGCAATTGATTTAACACTAGTAGGACCAAATAAGTCAGTATGTAACAATTCGAGGGGGTGTGAAATTGTATTTTCAAGCTTAAGCTTGTGTGGCCTTTTGTGCTGCTTTCCTTGAGCATAGGCCATGCACTTTTCTACCAGTAAGAAATCCTTAAATGGTAGTCCCCTTACAAGATTATTTTTAACCAACTTATTTATATTTTTAAAATTAACATGTCCCAATCTTCTATGCCACAAAATGGATTCAGATGATGAAGCTTTTGACAAGAGACAAGTCACTGTGGAGGTTGATTCTTTTGATCCCATATATAGCAGATAGGTATCATTCTTTCTTGGAGCGTGCATGATCACTAAATCCTCTAGAACAGTGAACTCTGGTTTCAAGAACATGCATTCATTGGACATAAATAACACTGGAATGTTTTATCACATATTTATGATACACTCAATAGGTTGAATGCTAGTTATGGAACATAGTTCATTTTCTCCAAAGTCAAAGAACCATTTGAGACCTCTCCTTGACCAATCATCTTTCTACCTTTCTTATCTCCAGCAAATGCCATATATCCTCCATTTATTATTCGATAATTTTTTAGTAGGTCCTTCAGCCCAGTCATATGCCTAGAACATCCGCTATCAATGTGCCAGAAACTGTTGACGGTTTTTCTTGAATGATCCTGGAATTTGAACAAAAGAATTATTAAGATTTAGAAATACGGACCCAAATTTTGATAAACTTAGGTCCTGGAACAGAAGACTGTTTATAAAAGAAATTATTGACAAGGTGATTTAATCTACTTCCTAAAGAACTATTATATATAGTTCTATCAACATGCTTAGGACAGTGTTTGATTACATGATCATCCTTCCCACATTTAAAGCAATGGGATTTTACACCTTTCGTTTTATAAGTTGAAACTAGAGCTTGATTAATTTCTATTTCTTCCTTATATTCAGACACATATGAATTAGAATCACTACAAGTATCAGATGATTCTTTTAATCTCTCTTTTGTGACCATAATTTTAGTAGATTCTGATTTATTTACATGAATAGTTTTAACAACTGAGGAAGTTGGCTCTATTTCATTAGGTGTGGAAATCTGAATTGAAGTAAAAGATGGGATAGAATGAGAGAGAAACTTTTCAAAACAATTTCATTTTGTACATATGTTTGAAGCTTCATTTGAATAAGCATTTCTTTCATTAACACAAGAATTAGGAACATCATGAGTTAATTTGTAAACATCTGATGACAAACAAGTTGGACTAGAACTAGAAATACATATGTCATTGTCTATAACAGACTTTGAGACATAAATCTACTTAAACTAATGACTATCAAAGACTTTTTGGAGTCGTAAATGCTACTACTAGAGCTTCTCAAAAAACTACTTTCACCATAACTGTATTCCCTTCGAATCTCCTTATGATTTACTCCTTCTAAACCTGCATACAAACATAAGTGTCTTCTTCATGTCCTAAACTAGTCTTGATTCTAGCCCGCCTTTGTTTCTTACACAAATCCTCCAATTTCATTCCACAAATTATCTATTTCTCAAGTTTAGATTTCAACTTACTTCAAATTCAGCAAGTGCAACCCGTTCTGTCAAAGCATTTAT
Source organism: Flaveria floridana (assembly GCA_018326465.1). NCBI lineage: Eukaryota > Viridiplantae > Streptophyta > Magnoliopsida > Asterales > Asteraceae > Flaveria > Flaveria floridana. Next base: position 6,968 of record BJCO01362331.1, read on the forward strand.
CTCGACGCTTCTTTCCAAAAGATTTCTTTTTAAACAACATTTTCTTTTAAAGCTTCATTTAACTTTACAAACTATTTTGATTCATTTAATTAAGTTCTTTGTTGATTCGGTTAATTCCTTTTTGTTATCTAATAATAACCTATTTGCTTTATAAACACTGAATAAATAAACTTTGCAAGCAGGAGAGCACATGTCTTGTATTACCTCATAAGGAAGACCCATAACTACCTTTTCAGTAGCTAGGACTTTTTCACATTGGTAAACAGGAGTGTTTTTCTTGTACTCCTTCTCAGCGGCTTTCTTTTTCTCTTCCTCATCATCTTCTTTTTCATCAGCCTCTTCTATCCTAGCGTTCATACAAACTTTCCCTTCCTGCTTAGAATTAACACCAACCTGAGCTTCTTCCTTATTTTCAACAGACTCACTAACTTTCACATCTTCACTAACCATAGCTTCTTGACTTTCACCACTAGCTTTAGAATGAAATTCCTTCAATGGTTCAAAGTTCTTAACAAAGTCTTTAAGCCACTAGTGCATGGTTAACTTCTTCTTTAGTTTCCTTGATCTCAGCACTCCAATCAAAGTTAGTAATCAGTGTTGTTTCCTTCTTTGGCTTGGCTTCTTCTTTATCAGTGATTGGTATAACTTTGAAGTCCTCAGGGTTATTGGTTCAGTGATGATTGGGGACGGGCATTCTCTTTTGAAGTGACCCAACTGTTTACAATTGAAACACCTCAACTTTGACTTATCAAACCCAAGTTTTGAATTCTGATTTTGACCCCCAAAGTTCTTCCTTCCTGTTCTTTCCATGAATCTTCTTGCTCGCAGAGTGAGCATGGTCATTTGCCATTGAATATCATTTTCCTCCAAATCGTCTAAATCAACTTGATACATGTCTTCCATTGTCATTCCTTTTCCGTTGAGTTCACCAGCCACCAATGATTCATAATTATGCACAAACATCCCAAATAGTGTCATAGTATCGGACAGAACTTGAGTAGTATTTATTGATTTAGAATTTGAACCACCACTTGATGAACCACTGCCAGATTTATCTGAATTTCCACAACCAGAATACCCACCACGAGTAGTGCCATACACTTGACAGTTTGCAGCGGATGAAAGTAAGGCAGCATTTTATGGATAAACTAAAGCTGGAACCATGGACTGATTGTATTCTCTCCTTTTCAAATCCAGATCAAATGATTTTAGATTGTTAATCACATCCATGAGCTTTTAGTCTGCAAAATTCCTTTCCTGCTTTAACATTCTGACTTGAAGACTCCTCTATGGAGGAAGTGAGTCTAGAAGTTTTATGACTTGTTCATGATTTCCCAACTGTTCATCATACTTTTTAAGATTACTAGAAACAGACAAGACTCGGTTGGTAAGATCAGTTAGACCTTCATTTTTATGACCAACGAATGAGTTGAATTCCTTCTTAGCTTGAGTTTTCTTGTCCTTCTTGAGATCTTCATTTCCATCATAAAATTTGCACAACGCATCATATAAGGATTTTCCGTTTTTATGCTCGGCAAAGCAGTTGTAGATGTCTTGTGATAAGCACAAGGTTAAATCCCTGAAAGCCTTCTGATCGCGATTGATTAACTTGAGGTCTCTTTCAGTAAAGGTTGATGAATCAGTCTTCGGTGAGGTAACTTCACTAACAGTCAAAGTTAGAGTATGTGGACCATTTACTATTGACTCCCATTGATTATGATCAATATAATAAAAGAAAGACTTTAAACATCTTTTCCAGACCTCAAAGTTATCACCATTTATAAGCCTTGATGGCCTATTTGGTGCAACACTGTCCAAGTCAGAAATGGTAATATTGGTTGAAGTCATTCTTAAACAGTTGTTAATTACGCTGAAGAATCTGTAGTTCATTGGTATTTTTGCTGATAAATTCGAAAGCAATTTCGCTAGATAGTGCTTCAAGAAGTCTAGTTTCGCTGGTAGTTTCGCTGACCTGGTAGAACTTTCGTTCTGATGACAATTACGGCAGCACTTCGCTTGTTCTATCAACAAAGTGATGGGAACTTTCGTTCAAATAGTGTAGTTTCACTGGGAATCAAAGACAACCTTCAATAAATCACACAAGCTATAGTTTCGCTGGACTGTGCTAGTTTCGATGGAAGAAACACACAGTTTCGCTGGAAGCTTCTAAAAGCCTTTTTGTGCAAGAAATCAACCAGAAATCACCCAAATCATAATGGATTGATGATTGGATGATTGGGTTATCTTCTTATGCTCAAAACAGATATTTTTCAATAGATTTTCGGGCTAAAAACACACACTAAAAGATCTAAAGTTAATGAAACAGTGTTTTTTTTCAACAAACCCTTCTAAAACCTCAACAAATCAAGAGCACTAATGCTCTCATACCATATTATTGGTCCAACATGATCGAATATCAGTGCAAATGATGTATAAAACACTAACAAATCCCACTCAAATGACACTCAAACAACAATCTAGACAATGATTTTCAAAAGTATGACAATGATAACCAAAACCACATTAAACAAATATGAAACAAGGCTCAAAGATGATGAACAAGATGATTTCCATCCAAAAACCACTAAGAACATAATTGCAAAAGATGAATATTCATATTAGGGGTATGCAAAACTTGTACACAAAGTTTGATCATTACAATATATAGGTAGAAGCTAAATTCGTTGACAGTTTCGCTGGACAGCGAAACTATCCTGACCAAGACTTAGTTTCACCCGGCTGCGAAACATAGTTTCGTCGGTTGACCTAAGTCAGCTGACTACGAGTGAAACTATAGTTTCGCTAGTAGTTTCGCTGGGTCAGTGAACTTGTTCAAAACATAAAACAAAACTACAATTTAGGGGTTGTTTGAAAACATCTGATTGAATAAGTGTTGAACCAGTAAGAGGTCTGAATCAGTAAGAGGTCTGAACCAGTAAGTGGTCTGAACCAATAAGTATGTTTGGTTATAAAAAGAAAAATTAATAAAATAAAACAAAAAAACATCACTCCTCAAACACCCACAAAATCTTCATCATAGCCGTCTATGTCCAACTTTTGTTTGACCTTTCAAAAGCCTTCAGATTTGAACAAAGAGATTACTCCTCAAACACCCCCAACATTTCAACAGTTAAAGAAAGAAACCAACAACCTGAATGCAGTAACCCATTTGAATCCCTCAAATAGACTGTTTAGTGATACATCTTGTAATTCACCTTACAATTATAATTAATTTATTTAAAAGCTAGTAACAAGCAAGAATAAAAATATAACAAACAACTCTTTCAACATTTTATACATTAAATCAAAATTACAAACTCACACCATGAAAATACACCATTGTAACGAACTTTCAACACTGTAACTCACCACTATAATTGCATATTGTAACTAAAATAAACCAAAAATAAAAAACTACACCACCATAACAAAATAATAACTATTGTAATTGCACCATTAGACCACATTTACACCACTTAACATTTTCCAATCTAAATCATTCTGTAAACCAATATAAATCATTTTCTAAACCAATGTAAACTAAGAATAACAACATTTTCTCTTGTGGGTCTTCTTCTACTCTTTAAACATTCTTGAAAGCTTCTAAAGTTAATGTAATCGTGTTGGCGAAGAAACAAGCTAGTACTGGTGCAAGTCAATGTGAGAAATTACATCACTAAAAAAAGTATATGGTCACTAATAAACCTACGTGGGACTTATGTTCTATTTATAATGAAAAAAGAGGACAACAATAATACTCAAAAATTCAAATGAAACTACTATTCTTTTTTGTTCTAAAAAAACCCACATGTAAAATTGTTCATCTTTTTAGTTCACAATCAAAATCTAAACATACCTGATCTTAAGAAATATTTTGAATCTACAACCTAAAAATATGCAAAGCATACTAGTCCAACAGATGGCAGCCCACCAACAAAAAATGATCTGCACAAGGCACCATCAAGGTCGAGTGGCTGACCGACCAGTCAATCCAACCTAGCTCGACCGATCTTTGTTTGTATATTCTGATGTTCGGTTTGAATATACGTGTGGAACAGAGATGTGGGTCGATTAATGCAAGATCTAGGTCGAATCGAACAAGATCTGAGTCACTATTGTAGGCTAGGTCGATTAGGTGACGTTGTGTGGTAGAGTAGCAAGAGTTGCCATCAGTGACTCGGCCTTGATCACCCTTGACGAGTTTGTTGTGTTTCATTAGCATGCTAAGATCTATAAAATGTCTTGTTTTTGAAGGTGAAGTAGATGATATAAAAGTTGGTGAGTCTTCAGAGTGGCAGCGGAAAGTTGTTTAGTTTTATGTAAAAAGTTGATCAGAGAAAGCATGTCTTCTCTGTCTTTTGAAGAAATCAGTCTTCAGTGTTTAGCTTCGGAAGACTTTGTCCTTGAAGCTTCGGAAGAATTCATCTTTGACTTCAAAAGATTTAGTCTTTGGCTTCGGAAGATTTTACACTTAGAATATTTTCTATGAATAGTGTAAAACTTTCAAGTAACTTCTACTATATACATCATGCATGCATACTGGAAGCTTTTTGGTTGCTTTGGTTGCATCAACCTTTCAAGTACAACCTTACAAACTCCCCCTAGGTTGATGTTACCAAAACAAAGAATGATACTTAGATATTGAAAATCCTTATCTTGATCAAGACCATTCCTTTCTTCATCAACTTGTCGGGATCCCTCAGACCCTCACAGTATCTTCTCATGTCATCGAGATCATGCAAAGGAAGATAAAGCATGTTTTTTCTAGAAATAGACATCTTGACCTCCTTGAACTCTGATGACATACCATTTGTCTGCATTTGCAGCAAAAGTCCAGGACAGGATGGGTCTTCCAGCTACAAGAGGCTCTACTTGTGTTAGAGTTGGTTATGCAGCCTCTTCTTGAGCTACCTCAGGATGCTTTGACTCATCCTGAGTTGTGGAGGCCGATTCCTTAGACATCTTCTTCTTATTAGTGTCCTTCTTCATGGCCGTCCTTTTCCTCCTCTTTGATGACTTTAACTGAGAAGACTGGCCTTCAGCACCATGTTGTTCCATTGTGTCTTTCTCAGTTAGGTCCTCTTCCCTCACAGGTTCAAAAGGAAAGGGATCATGACCCTGCTATGGATTAGAAGATGAAGTTGGATGTGATTCAGCTCTAGGTCCAGGTTGTGTTGTCTCTTAGGGTTCAACCCTAGCCTCAACTTTAGGAGGAGCTTGACTTGGTGGAGAATGCAAGTCAACAAGCTCCTTCTTTTTAATCTTATACTTAATCAATCTAATGTGCTCATCCATAGTGGATAGAAACATTGGACCAAACCTCCTTCTAAAGAACCCATACAGCTTCAAGAAACTCATCATCCTCTGTCTATCAGCAGACTTCTTTTAGCTCTTTTGGATGATGGCTCTTGACTTTGCAGCTTCTTCTCTCATCTTTCTCATAGCAGCTTTGTGTTCTTTTATAAATTGTTATTCAAGATGCTTAAGATACTCGAATTCAACATACTCATATGATAAGAGAAGAAGTGCAGATGCCTGATAGAAGCTTGTGGCACTCAAGTAGCTAATCATGTTTTGTCTATCTAACTTCCTTGTCTACCTGAGGTTGTTCAGTTGCCACAGCCTCTGTCTCAAGGCTTTGTTGAACTGGGTAGAGGGTTGGAGCATGTTTGTAGAGCCTTTTTTGCCTCCTTTCTTCCTTGATCTTGAGGAGCAATTCCACATCCTCTGCCTCCTTCCTCTCCTTTAACAGCTCTGTTTCTGCCAGATCATTGAGTTCCTCTAAGGGAAGAGAGATGAGTTCATCTATGTTGTAGTTCCTGGTCCCAAAGTAGTTTAATTTAGGTGCCCTCAACTCATCATCTTGAGTATTAGGCCTGGGGGCATCCCTGATTGTAGCTTCCATAAAGTCTGGGGACCCACTTGAACTCTCTCCTCTTAGCATCCTCTTCCTCTTTCTCTCTCTCCTCCTCCTCAATCTCCTCAGGAGTCAGTTTCCTTTTCCCTTTGTCACTCACAGACCTTGGTGACTCAGCGTGGAGAGAGCTTTGGCCTTCATTACTTGGTTCAGCAGTCAAGCTTTGGCCAGAGAGAGGTTTTAAAGCATCTTTACTAGCTGGTGCCTTACTGTAGGTAGAGGATGTTGAAGTAGTTCCTGTGATAAGGTTCACAGGGTCTATCACTGGGCCTTCTATCAAAGTTTCCCCTTCGAAGCTAATCTTAGGGTCTACCTCAACATCCAGTTGACCAATGACATTGCCTGTTAGCCTTTATCTTCTTCTTTGTCTGAACTCTTCAACTATCCTGTCTTGAATCCTCTCAGCCAGTCTGTTAGCTTGCTTGTTTTGACTTGGGTTGGAAATTGACATATGGACTAGAGGAAGATTGTTATAGTACTTCGGGGTCTGAAAATTGAAGACCTCTTGTTGCCCCAGTACTTCGGGGTCTGAAAATTGAAGACCTCTTGTTGCCCCTGAAGTCTATGCAGTATCAGGGCACTTCTGTCAGCATCATACCTCCACCCTAGTATTTCATTCTCAGCATCATAGGGTGGGGCACTCATAGACCTTAGGAGATCTCCTCATACAAGCTTTGTATGAGTGAGTCCACATCAATGTGGACTTGAGGAGGTTACTGAGTATGGATAATTTTAAGTGAGGTTGGTGAATCCTCAATGTCCATGCTCTAAGAAGAACTCCCAGGTTATGTAATTGCTTAGACTTTCTCCTCAATGTCCATACTCTAAGAAGAACTCCCAGGTGAGCTGGTGGTTAAGTCTACCTCAACCACAAGTTCTTTTGTTCCTGGTTTAGTCCTCCTTAAAGGTCTCCCAGCTAGTTTTTCCTTGAGATTAGAAACCTTAAGTTGCTGATCATAGACCCATAGTCACCTAAGATTTCAGGTGACTAACCTTGGAGACTAAATAAGTGCAGGTTTTAGTCAGTTTTTGCACCTTTAGTCTCATGTTCCCCTTATCTTCATTAGAAGAATCACTGGGGGATGAGAGAATAAGACCAAGGTCTTCTTCTTCATCACCAGCACTTTATTCCTGGTTGTTGGATTCCCCTGCACCATGACAACTTCAGGTGAAGTGTCAAGGGGATAAGTTTCAATGGTTGAGGTCTTATTGATATAATCACTTGTAGAAGTGAGAGCCTCTTCCATATGGACATCCTTAACTTGTTCAGGAATATTCACCTTAGTAGTGGGTGGATGATGTGGGATAGACATGGGAGAGGCAGGAGTACTCATCTCTTCTTGAGCAGGGGTGGAGAAGAGAGACTCATGGTACGTACTAAAGCCCATGTCTTCATCATCATAGAACTCTTGTAACACCCGGAAATTTTGTCTAGGATGAAAGAAAAGAAATAAGAAGAAAGGAAATAAAAGTATCTAGAAAGAAAAGAAAAGGGAATAAAGAGTAAGAGGGCAAAGTGTAAAAGGTACAAAAGTTAAATATTATAATTATATATGAGATATGGCCGCCCATATCACCCTATCCCATCTGCTTTTCGACAAAAAGAAGAAGAGAAAGAAGAAACTGAAGTTTCTCTCGGTTGTTCAAGAAGAAGAAGTTGAAATCTTCGAAGGTAAGTAAATTTTAACATAATTGGGTTCGGTTTTAAGTATTTTTGACCATGTAACCGAGTTATACATGTTCTTATGTGTTTATATGCATTCGGTTATGTGTCCTTGGACATGTATAGGTGTTAGAAGCTTTTGAAAAGCTCAAGTTGAAGAGTTTGAACTTGAAGCATCTAAGGTGAGTTTCTAGACCCCACAATTTACATGTTTTTAAAGATTTTTGGGGCTGAAATGCATGTAAACCATTTTTAAAACTTGTTCATGTATGACCATATATATATTTGGTTGTATATGGATATTTTATGGTTGTGCATGATATTTTGAAGCTTAGAATGGTAGTATGAGGCTTAGAACATGTTAAGGATGAGTTTGGGACTGAAAAATATATTAGAAATGTGTATGTTGGTGTTCATGCACCCAAACAGGGCCTATGCGCCTAGATTATTGCCTTAGAAAGAATTCAAGTAAGGTGATGCGCCCAAACAGCGACCATGCGCCTGAAAATTTAACTTAGAAAGTTAAGTGTATTATGATGCGCCCAAATAGTAGCTCATGCGCCTAGAAATGCCTTAGAAATTTCTAAGTGTAGGATGATGCGCCTAAACAATGCATCATACGCCTAAGTTTTGGCTGAAACGCCTATGTGCAAGGTCATGCGCCAAAATAGTGCGCATGCGTCTGAACAGTTCATGCGCCCAAAATTAGTGGGACAGTCTAGTATAGGGACATGTTCCTGCATAGTGTTAATGCGCCTAAGCAGGGCTCATGCGCCTGCATAGTTCCCATGCGCCCAACACTTAGAAAACTTTATGGAATTTTGAGGAAAAATAGAATTTTAGGGTTTGACCCTAGTTTGACTTATGGGCTGTTTTGGACTATTCTAAGCATGAATATGTGAGGGTTTGTGCATAGAATATTTATGATGTGTTGATGAATGTATTTTATGCATATATGCATGATGTGTTATCTTTTAATGATTTTCAGAACGTATATATTATATTTTAATATACGTTAAGTATTATGTTATGACTTTACGTAGTATGATGAATGAATGAATGAACGTAAAGTATAATGTAATGAAGTGAAAGATAACAAAGATGAAAAGTGAAACGTAAAGAAAGAAAGAAAAGGCTTGCAAGTAGAATGAAAGGAGGAACACAACTCATGAGAGTTGTTAGCTCAACTGTGTGTTCTATAGCGTGCGATTTTAGCTAACCCATGAGGGTTCACACACAGGGGATCAGTCTTGGTGACTGATCCATAGTATGAAATAGGATCCTTGTCATTCGACCCCAGAAATAATGAGGCTTTGTGCCCGGAATGGTGGCTTCGGGCCACGGGCTTTATGCCATATAGTTATGAGGCTTTGTGCCCAGAATGGTGGCTTCGGGCCACGGGCTTTGTGCCATATAGTGATGTGGCTTTGTGCCCGGAATGGTGGCTTCGGGCCCGGAATGGTGGCTTCGGGCCACGGTCTTTTTGCCAAATAATGATGAGGCTTTGTGCCCGGAATGGTAACTTCGGGCTACAATGGGGGAAAAGCTTGACAAGATCTAGAATCAGTAGGAAACGAGCAAAATGATAAAGTACAAAACGAGTGAAATGATAAAGTACGAAACAAATGTTAAAGAAAGATAATGATAAAGTACGAAACGAACAAATAAGTGAGATAAGGAATAAAGGACAAGGTTATGCCTTGTTGCAGGAACGATGAATACTTACGTACGAAAGTAAAGAAAGTATTTTTAAGCCGTAGTAAGTATTTTAATCCTTTAAAACTAAAACTCACTCAGCAACGCTAACTTTTATGCATTTTTAATTGGCAGATAATTTGCTAAGGATGGCACACGGGGAGGCTACTCGGTAGGACAAGACTGGCATCCATTCACGCATAATATTATTGTTGTTTTATAATGCAATTAACGGATGTCTTCTTTTGTAACCTAACAATGTTGTATTGCATAACAACAGTAATTTATTAATGAAATGAATGGGCTTGTGTTAATGTAGTCTGCTATAATGTTTTATGAAATGTATATTATTATGTATGTTTAGTGCTATGAATGAGCAACTGTGAGGTGCCCGGGAATGGGGCCTTATAACTCTAGGTTGGGAATGGGTTGGTTTAGATCTAGAGGATGGGATGGCAACTTTCCCTGGAAGGTTGTTCACTAGAGTTTTGAGACTCTGAGTGAATGCTTAAGGCTGTTGGGGTTGTGAGCTCATCAGGATAAGCATGAGGAACCTCGGCACTGATCATTGGTGAGATGGGAGTGGTTTGCTCCTCAGGAGAAGTAGGAGCTCCAATGTCCACTTCCTCCTACATGGGCGGTGATATGGGGGCCTGCAGAAGCTGAGTAGCTTATGTAGGGGTTTGTTTGGATTTTCTTTGATAGGTGATGGTTATTTGTGGTTGTATGGGTTGTTGAGAAGTAGAAGGTGTGGGTTCAATACTAGCTAGTGCTACTAGGTTGCCACCTTGAGCAATAAGCTCTAACATTTTTTGAACATGGATTGTTTCTACCCCTGAGAAGCCCACAGTAGGCTTTCTCATAGTCTTAAAGATGTCGGGATTCATCTGTCCCAATTTTAGAACATTACATGTTCCCCTTAACTGTGAGCCCAGTTCATAGTTAAGATTGTGATAGACATATCTTGGTAACACGTAATATTCGAAGAAGTCCAAGATTGCAAGTAAATTAGTATATACAAATTATGAATTCCTAAACTTGACCCACTGAACCATCCCATGGACTAAGTCATGAAGTCATAATGCACGAGGAACTCTTGAACTATTTAAGTAGGTCTTAGTTACTATATAGGAAAGGTCTTCAGGAATCCGGTCTCATCCTCAATGTTTGTTGGATAAACTATGAATGACCACATGAAGGGGGTACTTCCACTGGGAGGAGACCTTTCTTTTCTTGAAGGTTCTTACAGATAAGTTACCTTTATAGCCCATCTGTCCAAAGGAGTGGTTGACAACAGACTTGGGGAAGGACAAATCACCTTCTACATTATCCAACCTAAGATGTGTATTTATGGAGACTGGAGTGATGAAGATTCTCCACCCCTACACTGTAGTAGATAGTGACTTCTCCCCATCTATGGTGACCTCTTGGTAGGTCTTCTGAAAATCCAATAGTTGATCCTCATAGAGCGGAGGATCTATGGTGAGGGACGTGAAGTAGTTTGACAGAGTTAGGAAGCGACAAACCTTTAACAAACCAGGATCTTTCTCAGAGTTTAACAGAGCAACCTGATTGTGTTGCATGTGTAAGTGCATGGAAAGTCAGGTTGGTTTCTGCGATCAAGGTTGGCCATTTTAAGGTAGCTTTCTGGCAAAGGAAGATAAGAACAAGGGCGGTTTGTGGGTGAATTTACGTTAGAGAATTTGCAAGAAGACAGTGAAAGAGGGGGAACCGTTGGGTATATATATATGAAATGTATTTAAGACAAAGTTAATATAAGATAATAAACCTTGAAATCCGGATGTCGATCCCACCTCTGAAAAAGGTACCCAAAAGGTAGTTTTCTTGGATGTCAAAAATATTCTGAAGGTATTTTGTTTATGAAAGTTTTATAAAAACTTCCGAAGCCAATTTTGACTTTGGAAGAAAAATACTTAGAGTTTTTGCCCTTTGAAGACATATTTGGTTTCGGAAGAGATTAAAACTTGGAAGTTTTATTCATAAGAGAATAAATCTTCTGAGACTCAATTGCTTTCGAAAAAAATTTGTCCTTCAAACACATATAAGTACTTAGAAGCATATTTTTGCTTCGGAAGATATATCAAAATTTCTTCCGAAGGTAAATTTCTTGTAAGTACTTATCTGATTTAAAGACTTAATATTCTTATGACGACAATTTTTAATGTCTTCCAAAAGAAAATATGTTTAAAATTTCCCGAATTATAAGAAATATCATTAGAAAAAGTGTCTTCCAAAGTAAACTTGACTTATATAGGTGATAATTTAGACAACTTAGGACACGCGTGTTTTAGAAATAGTATTGAATTAAGTTTTTAAGAAAATCTACTCAAAGTTAATCATCCCAATAGCTGATACAAGATATTTAAATCTCTATTCATCAAAAGCCTTTGTGAACAGATCAGCATATTGTTCATTTATGTTAACTTTGACTAGTTTTATCAATCCTTTTTCAAAATTACCTCTAACTAAATGATACCTGATGTTGATATGTTTTGTTCTTGAGTGATGTACAGGATTCTCTGTGATAGAGATAGAACTATTACTGTTTATATGGATTGGAGTCTCCTTGAAGTTGAATCCATAGTCCCGCATCTGATTCTGAATCCAAAGCACTTGAGCATAGCAGCTAGCAGCATCAATGTATTCAACTTCAGCAGTTGATACAGATACATAGGATTGTTTCTTGCATTGCCATGAGACTATCCTTATACCAAGATATTGACATCCTCCAGATGTAGACTTTGCAGTCATTTTGCATCCACCATAGTCACTATCTGTATAGGCATACAGATTGAAATCAGAATTCTTTGGATACCAAAGGCCTAGCTTAGGAGCACCTTTAAGATATCTAAGAATCTTCTTGACAACAACCAAGTGTGACATCTTGGGTTTGGCGTGACATCTTGGGTTTGGCTTGATATCTTTCACATATACATGTAGTAAACATGACATCAGGCCTGCTGGCTGTGAGGAACATAAGAGACCCAATCATAGCTCTATAAAGATGTTCACCTACACACTCCCCCACAAGATCAGGTCCAAGGGGGTGGTTTCTAGCTATGGGTGTCTTTGCAACCTTACATTCAGTCATGTTGAATCTTGTAAGTATGTCTTGCACATACTTTGACTGATTTATGAAGATACCATTGTCAATCTGCTTCACTTGAATTCCTAGAAATTAAGAAATTGAGTTCCCCCATGACACTCATTTTAAATCTATTATTCATCATCTTCTTAGAGTCTTTGTACATCTTTGCATTATTTGACCCAAAGATAATGTCATCTACATAAACTTGAACCAGCATCAAGTCGTTTCCTATTCCTTTAATGAAGAGGGTTCCATCTATAGTACCTCTCTTGTAGTCATGCTGACAGAGATACTACGATAGTGGCTCATACCACTTCCTTGGAGCTTGGTGCAGCCCATAAAAAGCTTTATCAAGCTTCCAGACATAATCTGGATGATCTGGGTCAGCAAACCAAGGTGGTTGTTTGATATGCACCTCCTTATCTATCACCCCATATAGAAAAGCACACTCGACATCAAGTTGATAGACCTTGAATCCTTGGATACAACAAAAGCAAGCAATATCCTAACAGCTACAAGTCTTGTCACCGGAGAAAAAATATTTGTGTAGTCTATCTCCTCTTCTTGTGTGTACCCTTAAACAACTATTCTAGCCTTCTTCTTGATGACAAGTCCTCTATCATCCTTCTTATTCCTAAAAACCAATTTGGTTCCTATTGTGGTCTTCCCTTAAGGAAGAGGACATAGGTTCCAAACCTTTTGCCTTTTGAATTGAAGCAGCTCCTCCTGCATTGCTTTAATCCAACTTCCATCCTTCAAAGCATCATCAACCTTCTTTGGCTCTATCTAGGATAAGAAGCAAGAGTATAGTCAAACATTTTTGTCATGGGTTTGTCCCCTTGTTCTCATCCCTGTGTCAACATTTTCAATGATGTTTGTGGTGGGGTGTGACTTGTGGATCCTAAGTTGAGGAATCATAGAAAGATGATTGAACATATCTAAATTTCTGAAGTTTAAATCTGGTAATGAAGTGTCACCCACCACATCAGCATACTTATCAAGAGAGACTTGATCCAATGAGTGTGTGACATCATTAATGTTGTCTTCCATGGAGTTGTTATCAGCATGAAGGAACTCCTTATCACTATCACCCCCACCATTTCCTCCTACATTAAAAGCTCCTTTTTTTTAGTTTTATGCCTCTGAGCTAGAATTTGTAGGCACCTCAGATATATTAGCTGAATTTGTCATGGTTGTGCTAATAGGAACTCCATCTACAGGGTTAGTTACCACTTAAGCTAAAGTAGTTTTCTTTCTTTTTCTTCTTAGCTCAAATCTTGGGTCAGGATCTCCTGTTGATAAGTTGCATGTAGATCCTGAAACATTCTCACAAGATTTGTTAAAATAGTTGGTAACTAAATCAAGATCAAACAGCCAATCAGGACCAGAACCTTTCATACCAGGAGTGTGCTCATTAAACTTCACATTGGATGACTGCTCAACTACTCTAGTTCTAAGATTGTAGACTCTATAAGCCTTAGCTTAGGAAGAGTATCCAATGAAATGTCCATCATCTGATTTCTCAGAAAATTTGGCTACTTGATCTTTGGTATTCAAGATGGTGCAAAGGCATCCAAATGAACTAAGGAAACCAATGAAAGGTCTCCTTTTATGCAATAGTTCATAAGGAGTCTTACCATGACTCTTAACTACTAAAGCTCTGTTCTACACATAGAAGACAGTGTTGACTACATCTACCCAGAAGGTGATGGGTAGTTTAGAGTCAGATAGCATGGCTCTTACAACTTCAATAAGTGTCCTGTTTCTCTTCTTAGCAACACCATTTTGCTGAGGAGTCCTGGGAGCACTATATTGTCTTGTAATACCCTTTCATCACAAAATATGTCAAGGATTTGGTTCTTGACTTCACTTCCTTGATCACATCTTATGCTCTTGACCTTATGATCATATTGATTCTCAATTTTCAGAATGAAGTTCTTTAAGATCTTAGGAGTCTCATCCTTAGATCTAAGGAAGAATACCCAAGTGAATCTTATGAAATCATTTGTGGTCACTAAACAATATTAGGTCCTTCCTAGACTCATTACACTAATAGGGCCAAAAAGATTCATGTGTAATAAGTGTAGAGGAGTAGTGATGGAGTTCTTTTCTTTTGGTTTGTGAGACACCTATGTTGATTCCCTTTCAGGCATGCAACACAGTGATCATTGCTTGTAAACTCTTTCTTTAGCATTCCAGTTACAAATCATTCTTAATCAATTTATTCATGATCTTAAAGTTTACATGGCACATTCTTTTATGCCAAAGGAAAAGCTTATCACTATTTGCTTTAGATAGAAAGCAAGAAACTTCTCCTGAAGGAGATGTTTCCTATAAATCCATCTTATATGTTCCCTTTCCTGGGGGCTCTGAGTAGGGTATGCTCTTGAGGAATGACCACCCCAGGCTTGAGATCAATGAACTCATGCTCGGTGAAGAGCAAGTTATGTCTCTGATCATAAAATTAGGATATATTTAGTAAATTGTATCCAAGCTTCTTAACAAAGTTTACCATTTCAATACTGAGCTTACCATTTGTGACCTTGTCCCTTCTAGTAATGTAAGCTCATGCATCTCCTCCAAAAGTGTGACATCCGGTAATTTTCCGTTACCAAACTCCGTTAGTTCCGTTAAGTCTCGCATACACGTGTCGTAAGCACACACTAGTTGTCGTTGAACGTTGGTGACTTAATAATAATAATCTATGATAAAAAATGATAATCTAATTAATAATGTTGATTATTAGTTGTGATTATGTG
>BJCO01362332.1:0-20853 GCA_018326465.1 Flaveria floridana
TACCCATTACTCAATCGCATCTGGTCCAGGGCCGAATGGACCTTCAGTCGCATCAATGCTATGCGATTGGACCCCAATCGCATCTGTTCCATTCGACTCATACTTCATTCGGGCGGTTGAACCCCAATCGTGCGGTTGAGCTCCAATCGGCCGAATAGCCATGCGGTTGAGCTTCGATCGCATAAATCACAGGCGACTGAAGCTCAGTCGCATCACATGCTGAGAAGTCAAACTTCCGGGTGTTACAAAAAATAAGTTTAAATAAGCCTAAAAGTAATATAAAAACACATAGGAACTCATAAGGACCATATTTGGGTCAGGAAATGGAAAGAACGTAACTTTGGGGTAAAAATTGTAAATTCTGAAACATTAGGGACCAAAGTGTAAATTCTACAAATATATCTCAATCTCAGTAATTATATGACTAGAAACTATTATTAAACTTCTTATTATATAGATACACTAATAAGAATCATAGAACTTGTCATTCACATACCAAAACCCTAACTTTCCTAAAAAGGAAACTTTCGACGGAAACTTTTAAGAAACGAAGCCACGTGAGCTTATAACCTTGAAAATACACTTAGTTACACTTACAATAGTCTAATAACATGTAGCTTACTACTTGAATCTGGATCATATGGTGTTAGGACTTGACTCATTTCTGTGACTAAAGTACTGTTAATTTATCTAAGGTGAGTTCTAGTGTTCCCTTTTTACTATTGATTTGGGATGAAACAAGATTTGGTTGAACTCCCCTAACTATTATTGTGTTGTTGTTTGACACTTATATGTTGTGGATAATGTTTTAGCCTGCTGTTAACTGTATCACAATCATTAATTCTTGTGTGAACCTCTTGTCCTATATGGGTAGATCTACTTGGGGAATCACCCACATACAGTGCCTTCCGGACAGGAAGGATACCCCCACTGAGATCCACAGGGATCGTTTATGTCATGTAATAGGTTTTTATAAGATATTATGGTGGACCATCCAACAGGTTTAGTGTACTGTTTGAGGCTCAGTTTTCCTTAGGGTTAACCTGTTTAAACACAACCCTAGAAGAGAATAACCGGGACTGAGTGCAGGGTTGATTGTGACCCCATAATAGTGATGTTTTGTTTTTAAAATTAACTTATGGACCATAAAGAGTTCTTTTGTTTTAAACCTTATGCACTTGAATTCACCAACTTTTTAGTTGAAACAAAATCTTTTTGAGCATGTTTCAGGTAATCCCTAATAGAAGTGGCTTGATTGGAGAACCGGATTTAGATGACCTAGAATTATGACTACCCATGGCATTACTTGAATTGAAACATTTTGAAAGATTTGATTTGTGGTTGGTTAAACTCTTTGGATTATGTAATAACTTTGTACTTTTGTATGATGGGCTAGACTGTTATGGCCCCGGTTGACATTAAAATGTAGTGCCATGTTATTTCACTCCTTTTGCGCTCTTATGATGGTTTGTTTCCGCTGCCATGTATATTGCTCGTCTGTGACGTCCCACCCTCCTTGGGCCCGGGGTGTGACACTAGTACTCAAGTTACGAGGTTCTATGATTCTCATTTCACTATTTTGAAAACCCTAGCACCCACTGTAACGTTTTGGTTCACCAATCAATATACAAAGCATTTTTGAATATCTTTTCAGCATTTATTGTTCTTTGATTCTGTATTTCCACTACTTAATCATTGACTCAATCATCATATTCGATCCTTGTTGAAGTAACATCAACAGTGAACTTAATTCTTGGACCCAGTCAATTGGTATCAGAGCTTTGGCTCTCGGATTCATCTCAAGATCTGCTAAGATCTTGACTGAAAATTGATTGATCTGGTGGTTGGGTTGTTTATTAACAATTTTTTACTGTTAATAATCATACAACTGAAAAATACCGGAAAACTTCATCTTCATTCACTGATCTTCAAGTTGAACAAACTGAAACTTATCAGTCGACTTTAGAACTGTGATTGAAACCAACAAAAAATACATAAAATCAACAAAAGTAACTCAAAAGATACAACTGTTGCTGTTCGAAAACCCTACTTCTATTACTGGTCAGAGAAGACATACAATATACTGAAACCATGGACTGTTTGGACCATTGGACATAAAATCAACTTAAACCATACTCAAACATTCTAAAATTAGTTCATTAAACATGCACTCTATTAACTTTGCTGAACTTGGTCATGCGTCTAAACCACCAATGCTTAAACACAAACTTGAGTTTAAGCAATGGAAAATCAGGTTTAGGAACTGTATTACAGGTGTAGATTCGGATTATTGAATATCTACATGCAAGGGATCTTACATTCCAGTTTCATTGAGTGCTGATCAAGCTGACAATACTAGACACTCAGAATCCCTATTGGGGATCCAAGTCTTAATCTTAATGTGTAAGGCCCCATTACCGGATACCTCACAGTTGGTCATTCATAGCACTAAACAAACATAATACTATAAATTTCATAAAAACATTACAGTGGAATTACATTAACAAGAGCCATTCATTTCAATAATAATTACTGTTGTTATGCAATACAACATTGTTAAACTACAAAAGAAAACATCCGTTAATTCCATTACAAAACAACAATAATAATATGCGTGAATGGATGCTAGTCTTGCCCTGCCGAGTAGCCTCCCCTTATGCCATCCTCAGCAACATAACCTGGCAACAGAAAATGCATAAAAGTCAGCGTTGCTGATTGAGTTCTAGTTTTGTAAGTATTAAAATACCTTGTGTGTTTTATATATGAAAACAAACTTTTCAAATACTATACATTACTTTCATAAGCGTACACACATCATACATACATTCATACTATATTTATCATTCATTCTTATCATTAACATTCTCTTTCGTATACATACTTTCGTTTTGTACTTTTCTCTATCTTCTACTTTCATTCGCATACATTCTTTTCATACTTTTCATCATCATTTGCTTTCATTCACATACTTTCTTTTTGTATTTTTCGTCATCTTTTACTTTCAAATGGATCGATGAACAATACCCCGAACATTGTGCACAAAGCTGATGCTACGCTTGAGGTCTACAAATAGACCGTGAACATTGTACATGAAGCTGACCCAGTCATCTAGAGCAAGTCATCTCTCCCTTTCAATCGGACCAATGTGCAATACCCCGAACATTATGCACGAAGCTGATGTTAGGACTGAGGTCTACAAATAGACCCCAAACATTGTGCACGAAGCTGACCCAGTTACATAGGGCATGCCACAATGGTCCCGACTATCTCAATGATTGACCATGTATGCATCCTTCGGGTTATTTAAACCGCACACAGTTGAGCTAACGACAACGGTCGTGCACCTGCTTTCTTTTTGCTTACAAGCCATTCTTTCTTTCATTAGGTTCCATTTTTCGTCTTTGTTATCTTTGACTTCGTTACGTTATACTTTACGTTCATTCATACATTCATCATACAACGTAAAGTTATAACATATACTTAACATATATTATATTATAATATATACATTTTGAAAACAAATAAAAGATACACACATCATTCACATATGCATATCATACATTCATCATATCATCATACATATCCTATCTATAGACCATCACATATTCATGCTTAAGATAGGCCAAAACAGTCCATAAGTTAAACAAGGGTCAAACCCTAAAATTCTTATTTTCCAATAATTCAAAAAAAATTCTAAGTATTTGGGCGCATGCGCACTATTTGGGCGAATGAGGACTGTTTGGGCGTTTCTGCACTATGCAGGCGCATGAGCCTCACTTAGGCATTTCAACACTTAGGCGCATGAGCCTCTTGGGCGCATGGGAACTATTTGGGTGCATCACCCCTATACTTAGGCATTTCAGCATATACTTAAGCGTATGAACTACTGTTCAGGGGCATGAGAATGCACTTAGTATTTCTAAGGCATTTCTAGACGCATGGGCTACTATTTGGACGCATAAGGTCGTTGTTCGGGTGCATCAACATACACATAGACTTTCTAAGTCATATTTTCAGGCACATGGGACGTGTTTGGGTGCATGACCTTACTTTAAATATTCTAAGGCAAAAATATCAGGCGCATGGGCCCTGTTTGGGTGCATGACCTCCTACTTATATGTTTCTAACATACTTTTCAGCCCCAAATCTCATCTTAACATGTTCTAAGTTTCTTACTACCATTCTAAGCCTTAACATAGCATGCATAACCATAAAACATCAACATACAAGCACAAATACATATGTTTATACATACAACAATTTTAAAAATGTTTTACAGGCATTTTCCGCTCCAAAACCTTTAAAAACATGTGAAATACGGGGCCTAGAAACTCACCTAGGCTCCTTCCAAGCTCAAACTCTTCAACTTGAACTTTTCAAAGATTTCTAACACCTATGCATGTCAGAAACACATTACGGAACACATGTACACACATAAGAACATGTTGAAATCGGTTTTATGGCCAACAATCCATTAAAACCGAACCAATTATGCTAAAAATTGATTACCATGGCTGAATTAAGCTACTTTGTCTCTCTAAAACCAAAAATCTTTTTGCTTTCTCTCTCTAAAATGTCAAGCAGTTGATGGCAGAAGATGCGGGTGGCCATGCCCACTTTAAAAAAAATAATTTTATTTTGTCCTTTTTTACACTTTTAACCCCTCCACTTTTGTCTATTTTACTTTTCTTACAAAATACTTTTTCTTTTCCTTTTTCTCATTTCTTTTCTTTTCTTTTAAGATGACAAAATTTCCGGGCGTTACAAGTCCACCCCCCTTAAAGAGTTTTCGCCCCCGAAACCGTCACTCTTCGAATAACTGTGGGTAACCAACTGATAAGCCTTCACTCGAATTGGCTCGGGTCTCTCCTTTCGGCAGAGGACATTGGCCACCATGTTGGCCTTACACGGATGATAATAGATCTCACAGTCATAATCCTTGATGAGCTCTAACCATGTCCTCTGCCTCATGTTGAGATCCTTTTGCTCAATGAGAAACTTCATGCTCTTATGGTCCGTGAAGATGGTGCACTTCGTCCTGTATAAGTAGTGCCTCCAAATCTTCAACGTGAAGACCACCGCCGCAACACACAAACTAGTCCCTAAAAAGAAGCATCCGAATATACCACTAAGTCCTCACTCCCTTCGGGTAATGTCAAGACAGGAGCTTGAGTCAATCTCGTCTTTAACTCCTCAAAAGCATTCTCCTGCATTGGACCCCATACAAACTTCACATCCTTGCAGGTTAATTTAGACAAAGGTTAGGTTATCTTGGAAAAGTCTTGGATGAATCTCCTGTAAAGTATAACCCGCCGAACCCAAGAAACTTCAAATCTCGGATGGCGTCTTCGGAGACTTCCATTGCATCACCGCCCCAACCTTCGCCGGGTCCACCATAATTCCTTTAGCATTCACCACGTGACCCAGAAATTAAACTTCACACAACTAAAAAGTACACTTAGAGAACTTAGCATACAACTTCCCTCTTCTAAGCGTCTCCAATACTTCCCGAATGTGGTCAACATGTTCTTCCTCGCTCTTTGAATAAATCAGGATATCATCAATAAACACAATCACTGATTTATCTAACATCGGCCGACACACTTTGTTCATCAAATCCATAAAGGCAGCTGGCGCATTCATCAAACGTAAAGACATAACAAGAAACTCGTAGTGTCCATAACGAATGCGAAATGTTGTCTTAGGAATATCCTGCTCCTTCACCTTCAACTGATGGTAACCAGATCGAAGATCTATCCTCGAGAACCAATTGGCACCTTGGAGCTGATCAAACAAGTAATCAATCCTCAGCAATGGATACCGATTCTTCACCGTCAACTTGTTCAGCTCTCGGTAGTCGATGCACATACGCATACTACCATCCTTCTTCTTAACAAACAAGACCGGAGCACCCCAAGTTGAAATGCTTGGTCGGATGAACCCTTTATCCATTAACTCCTGCAGTTGATCCATGAGTTCCTTCATCTCAGTCGGCGCTAATCGATATAGTGCCCTGGCCACGGGTTTAGCACAGGGTAACAGATCAATCTGAAAACCAATCTCGCGATCTGGTGGCACACCTGTTAAATCCTTTAGAAACACGTCTGGGAAGCAACATACCACTGGTACATCAGAAAATTACGGTACTAACGCATCCACATCTTTCACATAGGCCAGGTAGGCACTACATCCACGTTTCATGCACTTCTCTGCCACCGCCATCGATATCACCTTTGGGACCGTAACACGATCACCGTAGACTGTCACCGAACTTCCATCAGGCGCAAATAATTGAATCATCTTCTTTCAACACACGATGTTTGCTTAAAAGGTTGCTAACCAATCCATCCCTAGTAGTACATCGAATTCGCCTAGGGGTATCACATGCAATCTGGCAGTAAACCTATGGCCTTATAGTCCTAGGTCGCAGTCTTTTATCACATCAGAGATTCTAGTGGACTTACCAATAGTAGTTTCTACATCAAACAGCTCATCAATACCTCTACTACAAATAGGCAACTTAGCACAGAAAGCAGTAGAAATGAAACTCCTACTAGCACCATAATCCAATAATACAGAGGCACAAATTTGGTTTACTAGAAACATAGCTGACACGGCATCGGGATCCTCTCTTGCCTCCTCCCGCGTCATCATGAATGCTCTAGCAGTTTCCCTCTGTCCTACATCTTCCATTCCCTTCTTTGATCGGGAACTCTCGTCCCTTGGCTTCTTACACTCTTGACTCAGGTGACCTACTTCACCATAGTTGTAGCACCTCGCCACCGTACAATCCTTAATGATATGGCCAGGCTTTCAGCACTTGAAACAGACATTAAATCCCATCCTACACTCTCTAGTATGCTCTCTCCTATATTTACCACACTTATTTATGCCCAAACTTGATGACCCCACTCTACGGTCATCCACTTTCATCCTCTTATTGTTGGAAGTGAAACCACCACGTCCAAACTGCTTCCCATTCTAATTTCTATCACCAACACCTGTTTTCTTCACCTCAACCACCTCCACTTCTCACTCATTGTATAATCTTCCAGTTAGGTCCACTGCCGACCTAAAGGTGCTTGGTCTGCAGCAATTAGATGCCTACGAACGTGAGCTGGCAATCCTTGGATATACTTCTTGATCATCTTCGACACCTGCATCACTTGATCCGGTACCATCCTCGCCATCTTGTTAAACTTGGTGGTATACTGTTGGTACGTCATGGTTCCCGCCTCCAGCTGCAGGAACTCTCTCTCAATCTTGTCTAACTCCCTGTGAGGACAAACTCCTCAATCACCAGCTTCTTCAATACCGGCCACCTCATCCTGCTAATGGCTCTGCTACCCTCAGCCTGGACAATATTGTCCAGCCAACTTTAGGCCGAGTCCACAAATGAGTGGGTAACAAACTTCACCTACTGATCTTCTCCACACTCACTGATATCAAGCACCACCTCCATTTCTCTCACCCATCGGTGAGCAGTAGCAGCATTGCTATTTCCATCGAACATTAGGGGCTTGTATCTTTCAAATGCCCCATAGTTACAACGTCGTGTAGTATCCTGTACAGCTTTTCTTGCTCCTCCTACTCACTTGAGACAATCGTCTCAGTCCCTGGCTGTTCTCCTTCCTCTCCCCCAGCGGTCCTCCTCCTTTCTTTCCTTTCATCCTCCCTCACATCCTTAATCACTTCAGTCACTACAGATGGCATAATCGTCTGCATGACTTGATGAACTTCCTCCACTACTTCCTAGTTCACCAAGGCCCTTAGATTCGCACTCTCATCGACGCCCTCATGCTGATGAAACTCAAGATCAACAGGGGTCATCTAGCCTGGTTCCTTGTAACACGTGGTTAAGCACCACGTCCACCACGTGCTCCACCTTTAGAAGCCTTAGAAAATCTACCTTGAGCCATCCTCTAATCACTATAAGATTCAAACACTAACACAGTCATTCAAGGTAATGGCTCAGTTTATGTTGAGTGTAATAAGTCCCTAATTACAGTGGCCAGTTGTGATTAGCCACTTACATTACTTTTCACACCCCCAAGCATTTCCTATCCTGACTACATCAGTATCTAAATCTACTATGAGCACATAAATCAAATAGCACACGCACATAATACTGGTTAACCTTAAGAAAAGAATTACCTCATGACACGTAGCTACTCGGGCTGGCATCCCTTTCCTTTAGTCCCATTCTCAGTTTAATATTAGGTTTTGAAAATATTTACCCAATACTCTTAAACTTTATCTCTGATACGAACTTGTAAGGCCCTGTTCCCAGAGACCACAAAGTTGGTTATTCATAGCACTAAACATACATAATACTACACATTTCCTAAAAACATTGTAGCGGAATTACATTTACAAAAGCCATTCATTTTATTAATAATTACTGTTGTTATGCAATACAACATTGTTAAACTACAAAATAAAACAGTCGTTAATTGCATTACAAAACAACAATAATAATATGCATGAATTGATGCCAGTCTTGCCCTGTCGAGTAGCCTCCCCTTATGCCATCCTCAGCAACATTACCTGCCTATTAAAAATGCATAAAAGTCAGCGTTGCTGAGTGAGTTCTAGTTTTCTAAGTATTTAAATACCTTGTGTGTTTTGTAACACCTAGAAATTTTGTTAGAATAAAAGAAAACAAATAAGAAAAAGAAAACAAAAGTATCTTAAAAAGAAAAGGAAGAAACCAAAGTGGAGGGGGTTAAAGTGCAAAAAGGTACAAAGTTTAATGTTTTAATATATTATAGGCATGGCCGCCCATATACGTCAACTCCATCTACTTTTTATCGAGCAAAAAGAGAAGAAGAAGGGAAGGAAGCTGAGTTCTTTGGTTCTAGAGAGAGAAAAAGACTGTTCTTGGCTAGGTAAGTATTTTGATGTTTAATTTGCTCGGTTTTTGGTTGGGTTCGACCATGAAACTGAAAGTATGTGTTCTTATGTGTTTGGGTTTGTGTGTTTTGGTGTTTCTTGGGTTGTTTTAGGTGCTTGAACTCGTGAATAAACAAGTTTGGAGGAATAGTGCTTGTTTGCTGCACTAGGTGAGTTTCTAGACCCCGTCTTTTTACATGTTTTAAAACGTCTTTGGGGCTGAAAATGTACTAAAAATGATTTTATAATTATTATGTATGTAACCGTATGTATTTATGCACATGTAATGATGTTTTATGGTTGTTTATGCGATGTGCATGCTTATAGAGATATTAATAAGCTAAGAATAGGATGATATGATGTTTGGGACTGAAAACATTCCAGAAACATGTTAAGAAGATGGTTCATGTGCCTATATAAGGCTCATGCGCCTGAAATTTATCTTAGAAAAGTTCTAAGTGGGGTCATGCACCCAAATAGGGTTCATGTGCCCAAAATATGGCATTAAAACACTAAGTATGGGCTCATGCGTCCAAATAGTAGTCCATGCGCCTAGAATGCCTTAGAAATTTCTTAGTGAATGCTGATGCGACTGAATAATAGTTCATGCGCCTAAGTTTTGAAAGAAACGCCTAAGTATACGGTGATGCGCCCAAATAGTGCCAATGCGCCCAAGAGGCTCATGCGCCTAAGTGTTGAAATAGTTAAGTATAGGCTCATGCTCCTGCATAGTGGAGAAATGCCCAAACAGTCCTCATGCACCTAAATAGTGCCCATGCGCTCAAAGACTTAGAAAATTTTATGGAAATTTTGGGAAACTAGAATTTTAGGGTTTGACCCTAGTTTGCCTTATGGACTGTTTTGGCCTATTTTAAGCATGAATATGTAAGGGTCTATGAATAGAATATGCATGATGTTATAATGAATGAATGACATGCATATGTGTATGAAGTGTTATGTTTTAATGATTTTCAAAACATATATATTATATTACAATATACGTTAAGTATTATGTTATTGCTTTACGTAGTATGATGAATGAATGAATGAACGTAAAGTATAACATAACGAAGTGAAAGATAACAAAGATGAAAAGTGAAACGTAATGAAAGAAAGAAAAGGCTTGCAAGCAGAATGAAACGAGGAACATAACTCCTGAGAGTTTTCAGCTCAACTGTGTTTTATAACGTGCGATTTTGGCAAACCCATGAGGGTTCACACACAGGGGATCACTCTTGGTGACTGATCCATAGTACGATATAGGATCCTGTTTCGACCCCGGAAATAATGAGGCTTTGTGCCCGGAATGGTTGTTGCGGGCAACAGGCTTTGTTCCAAATAATAATGAGGCTTTGTGCCCAGAATGGTGGCTTTGCGCCACGGGATTTGTGCCAAATAATGATGAGGCTTTGTGCCCGGAATGATGGCTTCGGGCCACGATGGGGGAAAAGCTTGACAGGATCTAGAATCAGCACAAAACGAGCGAAATGATAAAGTAAGAAACAAGCGAAATGATAAAGTACGAAATGAACGTTAACGAAAGATAATGATAAAGTACGAAACGAACGAGTAAGTTAGATAAGGAATAAAGAATGAGGTCATGCCTTGTTGTATGAAAGATGAATGTTTACGTACGAAAGTAAAGAAAGTATTTTCCTGTATGAATCTTATAAAGTACTTTAATACTTTAAAAACTAGAACTCACTCAGCAACGCTGACTTTTAAGCATTTTCAGTTGGCAGGTAATTTGCTGAGGATGGCACACGGGGAGGCTACTCGGCAGGGCACTACTTGCATCCATTCACGCATGTTATTATTGTTGTTTTGTAATGCAATTAACGAATGTTTTCTTTTATAACTTAACAATGTTGTATTGCATAACAACAGTAATTTATTAATGAAATGAATGGGATTTTGTTAATGAAATTCCACTGCAATGTTTTATGAAATGTATAATATTATGTATGTTTAGTGCTATGAATGACCAATTATGAGATGCCCGGGAACGGGGCCTTAAATGTTTTTTATACGAAAATAAACTTTTCAAATACTATACATTACTTTCATAAGCGTACACACATCATACATACATTCATACAATATTTATCGTTCATTCTTTTCATTAACATTCTCTTTCGTGTACATACTTTCGTTTCGTACTTTTCTCTATCTTTTTCTTTCATTCTCGTACTTTCTTTTCATACTTTTCATCATCTTTTACTTTCATTCACATACTTTATTTTCAAACTTTTTGCCATCTTTCACTTTCATACGGATTGATGAACAACACCCCAAACATTATGCACGAAGCTGATGCTAGGCCTGAGGTCAATAAATAGACCCTGAACATTGTGCACGAAGCTGACCTAGTCACCTAGGGCAAGTCATCTCTCCATTTCATTCTGACCAATGTGCAATACCCTGAACATTTGCATGAAGCTGATGCTGGGCCTGAGGTCTACAAATAGACCCTGAACATTATGCACAAAGCACACCCAGTCAGCTAGGGCATGCCACAAGGGTCCCATCAATCTCAATGATTGACCTTGTATGCATCCTTCGGGTTATTTGAACTGCACACAGTTGAGCTAATGACAATATGGTCATGCACCTCCTTTCCTTTTCCTTGGAAGCCATTCTTTCTTTTATTACGTTCCACTTTTCCTCTTTGCTATTTTTCACATCGTTACGTTATACTTTACGTTCATTCATACATTCATCATACTACGTAAAGTCATAACATATACTTAACGTATATCATATTATAACATATACGTTTTGAAAACCAATAAAAGATAACACATCATACACATATGCATATCATACATTCATCATATCATCATACATATTCTATCCATAGACGATCACATATTCATGCTTAAGATATGCCAAAACAGTCCATAACTCAAACTAGGGTCAAACCGTAAAATTCTAATTTTCCAAAAATTCAGAAAATTTTCTAAGTGTTTGGGCGGATGGGCACTATTTGGGCATATGAGGACTGTTTGGGCGTTTCTCCACTATGCAGGCACATGAAACTGACTTAGTCGTTACAACACTTAAGCGCATGAGCCTCTTGGGCATATGGGCACTATTTGGGCGCATCACCCCTATACTTAGGCGTTTCAGCATACACTTAGGCGCATGAACTACTGTTCAGGCGGATGAGCATGCACTTAGTATTTCTAAGGCATTTCCAGACGCATGGCTACTATTTGGACACATATGGTCGTTGTTTGGACGCATCAACATATACTTCGACTTTCTAAGTCATATTTTCAGGCGAATGGACCCTGTTTGGGCGCATGACCTTACTTGAAATATTCTAAGGCAAAAATGTCAGGCGCATGGGCCCTGTTTGGGCGTATGACCTCCTACTTACATGTTTCTAACTTACTTTTCAGTCCTAAATCTCATCTTAACATGTTCTAAGCTTCTTACTATCGTTGTAAGCCTTAACGTAGCATGCACAACCATAAAACATCAACATACAAGCATAAATACATATGGTTATACATACAACAATTTTAAAAATGTTTTACATGTATTTTCAGCCCTAAAATCTTTAAAACATGTAAAATACGGGGTCTAGAAACTCACCTAGGCTGCTTCCAAGCTCAAACTATTCAAGTTGAACTTTTCTAAGATTTCTAACACCTATGCATGTCAAAAACACATAACAGAACACATGTACACCCTATAAGAACATGTAAAAATCGATTTTATGGCCAAAAATCCATAAAAACCAAACCAATTATGCTAAAACTTGCTTACCTTGGCTGAGTTAAGCTCCTTTCTCTCTCTAAAACCGAAAATCTTTCCGCTTTCTCTCTCTAAAATGTCAAGCAGTTGATGTGCAGAAGATGTGGGTGGCCATGCCCATTTTAAACAAGATAATAATATTATTTTGTCTTTTTTACACTTTTAACCCCTCCACTTTTTTCTATTTTGATTTTCTTACAAAATACGTTTTCTTTTCCTTTTTCTTATTTCTTTTCTTTTCTTTTAAAATGACAAAATTTTCGGTTGTTTCATAATGAAGATGATTATGAGAAGATTAAGATAGATCTTAAGGCCTACTCTATTCTAGCTCAGGCTTTAAAGATGGATGTCCTCAGAAGACTAGAAAAATATAGCACAACAAAAGGTGTATGGGATGCACTGCAGATCATGTGTGAATGTAGCAGTGAGGTGACTGAGATTAACAAAGACAAACTGGTTAATCAATATGAAACCTTCCATCACACCAAGGGAGAATCTATCTCAAAACAGCTTCATAGATTTGTCAAATTGGTAAATGATCTGGAGATAACGGGGGTCACTAACAAAGAAAAAGAAATGAACAAGAAAATGCTGCACAGTTTGCCTAAAAGTTGGAAGTAGAATGTGACCATGCTGAGGAATACACTTGACTTAGAGAGCAAAAGCTTAGACATCATGATACTTAAAATTGAAGCTCTTGAGTTAGATGAAAGAAGCAGAAACTTGAGTGGACCTCAAGTTATTAAGGCATACAAATTCCCATCAGAAACTCATTCTATGGAAAAAGCCTTTATAACTGAAGAGGATGATTTTCTGTCCTCTAGAGATCAATCTAGGACCACTAGATTCATTGCATCATCTCAATAACACAAGCAATCATCACCCAATCCAACCACTTCCACACCCACTAGCATGCCTGTTGATCAGAAACCTGAAGAACAAAAGGCAAGTTACAATGCCTTTGTTGCAAGTTTTGAGGCATACTTAGGAGGAAGACTCACTTCAGCTCACTTAATTCAAGAAGATCTGGAAAAAATGGATCCAGATGATGTTGAAGAAATGGATTTACCATGACAAACGACCATGATAGCTGTGAGAGCAAAGAAATTGTTTAGAAAGGGGAAGAAGCTAAGCTTGAATGAGAACACTAAGCTTGGTTATGACAAATCCAAGGTGAAGTGTTTCAATTGTGGTATGACTGGTCACTTCTCAAGGGAATGCAATGCACCCCGCAGAAACAACAACAACTAGCATAGAAGCTTACACAGTCAACCATCTTCTCAATCAACCTCAACTCCTCAATCAATTCATCAAAATCAGTTTCAACATCATCTACATCATCAACCATCTTATCAAAGTCAGTATCAACTGACTCAGCAACCCATAGAAACAACCAATCAACCTCAAATGCACTTGTCATCAGACAAGATGGAGTATGTGACTGGAGCCTGTATGTAGAGGAAGTCACACCTTAATTTCCAAATCATGCACTCATGGCTCACATCAACGATAGCCCAACTCCCATGCCATCTGAGGTAAAATCAAATCTCTATAGTGAAAAATAAATCACAGAATTACAAGGATACAAAGAACACAATCACAAAGTAGTTGCTAAAATAAAAGCAGAAAAAGTAAAATCTGAAATGTTAAGACATGAAATAAAAAGCTTTAAAATCAAAATCAAGTCATTGCTTTCAGATATTGAAAAACTGCATGGCGAAAAGTATACTCTTGTTGCTGAGAATGAGAGGTTAACTGAATTGTTGACCAAAACCAAAGGTGAGCAATCAACTACTAAAGTAAAACTTGAAAAGTTTTAATTCTCTTCTACCAAGCTACAGGAGTTACTTGATTCAACAAAGGATCCCAAGGACATGACTGGGATAGGATACAATACTTGTCCTCCACCATACAATGACAATTACACTGTTGTGCCTGAGACACTCACTTTGCCTAAAACAAATGAACCTATGATCACTAAAACAAAAATAGAAATTTCACAGTTAACTAACCCTTAAAATAACCTAAAAGTTTACATATAAAAAAATGAGGATAAATTCATATTAGATCATCCCATCAAGACCAAAGAGTGCTCAGACAAACATGCATGTGTCAAGAAACAAAAGATTCTAGTCAAGGCAATTGCTCCATTTGTGAAATTCATCCCGGGAAAGCTCAAAGTTATTGAGAATGCTAAAGATTCCTTGAAACCAACTGCTGAAAGCAGGTCTGATGGTGAGATTAATTCTTTAAAAAATTCAAGCAAATCAAACCAGGTTTCAATGAAACCTAAAGGCAAAGCATTAGCATCTCCATCATTTAAAGTGAGATCACCTCATAAGTCAAACACCAAAAATAAAAATTGAACTGAGCTCACCTCATAAGTCAAAACAAGGAATAGGTTTTGATATTTTCAACAAAAAGGATGTTGAACAATTTGATTAAGAGGTGAGAAAGACTCATAAGAAGCAAAGACATACTTTAAATAAAAAGCATAGTAGAGTCGTGAAACAATCTACTCATATAAAAAAGGATGAACTTGCTTCTTTAACAAAAACAAAACAAGAGTCAAAGGTAAAACCAGTTAAACATCTTGAAGCTTCATCCTCCAAAACAAAGATCAAATGGATGTATTGTGACAATTATGACATGTCAAATCACAACACAGATGATTGTTATTTTAGTCAATATTGCTCAATTTGTGATATGAACAACATTCAAACAAAAATTGTTATTTTAAAAAGTATTGTTCTGTATGTGATATGACAAATCACAACACATCTGATTGCTTCTTTAACCGGAAGGGCTTGAGAATTCCATAAAACAAGCCCATCTTCCCAATTTCAACTATTATGGTCAAAGGTAGAAGCCACAATATAATAGATATTCAAGAATCTTAAATTCTCAATAAGACTTCTATGACAATTGACAGTCAAAGAGTGTCAAACAAAATTTAAATAAAAATATGAAACAATCACTCAATGTCTTTTCAAGATCTAAAATAAAAGTGATTTCTAAAAATAAAAAACATGCCTAATTTCTATCTAGAAATAGGGATCAAAGGTTTGACTACTCTTCTGACACATCAGTTGAGATCGAGCAGAAGAAAACAAGAAGACCCTACATAAATCAATTAATGCATCATCCCTGAAGTCTTAACCTAGAGGAAAATACCATGAAGTTACAGTCATAGATAGAAACAGGAAAAGCAGGACCATCATGGCTTGGGTTCCATATTCTAATTAGCTTCTTTTTGCTTGTAGGGACGCCCATACATGAGATCGTTCCCACCTTCATGACTTCAAGCACATTCAAGGAACTACTGTAGCATTTGGTGGAGATTCACAAGGTGGCAAAATTACAGGTGAAGGATCTGTGATGAATGCATTGCTGAGCTTTAATACAGTGAATTACTATGAGCAGCTGAACTTCAGTCTTCTTAGCGTATCTCATATCTATGACAAGAAATATTCGACTCATTTCACTAACGCTCATTGTTACATTTTGAAACCGGGATTTCAAATTCCTAAGGAAGGGGTTGTCTTGAAGACTTCAAGGAAAAATAACACCTATGTCTTAAACCATAATTCTACAGATCCTAAAGAAGAAACATGTCTTATGTCTAAAGCATCTTTTGATGAGTCACAACTTCGCCACAGACCCTTAGGACATACAAATTTCAAAAACATGAACAGATTGGTCAAAGGAAACCCGTTATTGTTTTACCTCAAAAAGAATTCCATTTGATTAACCACTATTCTGCATGTATCAAAGGAAAACAACACAAGTCGTCTCACAAACCAAAGCTTGTGAACACCAACAATACCCCATTGAACTTACTTCATATGGATCTTTTTTGACCAAATATGTTATGGTCATTGGAAAGAAACAATATTGTTTGATGATCATTGATGACTATTCACGTTTTACATGAGTTTTCTTTTTACTTCATAAATACGAAACATCATAAATAATAAAAGACTTTATCACTAAAATTGAGAATCAACTTGATAAAATCAATTAGAAGTGATAATGGTACATAATTCAAAAATGAAGATCTAAGTTCATTTTGTAGAACCAAAGGCATTGCTCATCAATTTAGTGCAGCTAGGACTCCTCAACAAAATAGGGTAGCTGAATGGAGAAATAGAACACTAATTGAAGAAGCACGAACAATGCTAGCAGATGCTAAACTGCCAATTACCTTATGGGCAGAAGCAGTTAACACATCTTGCTTTGTATAAAATCGAACTTTGGTAGTCAAAGACAGCAACAGAACACCATATGAACTTCTCTTTCATAAAAAACCATACATTGGATTTTTCAAGTCATTTGGTAATCCTGTATCAATATTAAACACCCGAGATCATTTAGGAATGTTTGCTTCCAAGTATGATGAAGGATTCTTTGTAGGGTATTCCTCAGTCTCAAAGGCTTTTAGAGTGTTTAATCCCAGATTAAACATCATTGATGAATCAAGCAATGTTCAATTCAATGAACATTCTTTTCCTAAGTCAACAAATGGTCCCGACCGGTTGTTTGATATCGACTCATTTACTAGATCTTTTGATCAATTTCACTTGTCAAAGGCAAGTAACCTATAATTAGCTGGATCTTTCAAAATTGTAAAAAGAAGAGATGATTTCCAAATGATCTATCCTACATTTGCTGATCAACTTGATAAAGATGTTCCATTGCAAGATGACCATGTCCGACAAGTACCACAAAATAAGAGTGTTTCAATTGAGGTTGGTCCTAGTTCACTTCCTACTGCTTCGGATGAACCATCAAATGAACTTAGGAATACTAAACCAGTCACTATACTAGTTGAAACCAAGAGAAATCCAAATGATGATACTGTTCAAAGCGCAGCAGACGCTGAAGCAAAAACAGATGAAGCTTGTGATTACTTTTGTTAGGACCGTCTACGTACGGAGCAATAACTGATTCAACGTAAACCAAATCAAATAGCATGGAATTCTATTTGATTGGTGATCTAATCAGTGAGAACGACAACCTGATTGATCTAACAATTAAGCAAATGTTAAGGACGAGTTGAAATCGATCAGGAACGAACTTTGAAGTTGGATGGATGAACTGGGACGCTCTGGACGGCTAGGGTATGATAAAATTTGAAGTATTATGTTTTTCCACAAATTATGTGCTATTTATTGGTTTTCAGTATACAGTCGTACGACTGAGCCATTAGCATGGTTCAGTCCTGCGACTGAGTTATGTGTTTGATTCATACGTACGACTGAAAGCTCAGTCATGAGACTGAGTCAATCTTATGTCTTAGTCGTGCGACTGATCCAGTCACCTGGTTCAGTCGTGCGACTGATCCATAAGTATGGTCCATTCGTGCGTCTAGTCAATGACCATGGTCTATTTGCATGAATAACCACAAGAGTAAGTTGAATGCATTTCTGAATCATTCCTGACTCAGTGCTATGCACAACAACCTCAAACCAATATATAATGTTCATTCATATGTGTAATAATAAATACTATAAGAATATGATATAATCAATAGTAAATAAACATCCAAACACATATATCTCATTACATTAAGTTCTTGCATTACACATGTGTAAGAAATGAAAGACATATACATTTAAGTACATAAACTAGGGACATGGTGTATCAACAAACTCCCCCTTAGACCTAGTTTACCCTATTGTCTAACACTCTTCACATGTTCTTGTACTTCTCCTCTTTAGTGACTCCAGCATGAATCTTAAATGCAAAACAGAGTCGTATGACGTGTTGAAACTAAAGAGCTTGTATAATGTCTTGTGTATCATAAAACAGTGGGCACTTGTATAAGGCATAAACATTATCTGCCGACAAGTAATACCCTTACAATCTCAATCTTTCCTTCTTTGTTCAAAACCATAACTGCTTCCCTTGTCCTCCAATCATAATACCACCACTTGAAG
Organism: Flaveria floridana; assembly: GCA_018326465.1. Classification (NCBI taxonomy): domain Eukaryota; kingdom Viridiplantae; phylum Streptophyta; class Magnoliopsida; order Asterales; family Asteraceae; genus Flaveria; species Flaveria floridana. Next base: position 18,594 of record BJCO01362332.1, read on the forward strand.
TGAGGGTGAAATCCTGTAGCATTTCCCTCAATGGAATCTTTGACATTGTCTTCAGAGGTCTCCACTTAAACACCACCTTCCTTCTTCCAGAGATCGAGTCAACCTCAGTGTTATGAATAAACCTCCTCGGTTGTTGAGGTTTGAAGTTGTCCTATCTCATGTGGTATTGCTTCTTTAATGCCATCTCAAACCATCCCGATATTTTTCTCGGGTTGGCATATAACAGATCTAGGCACGCCATTCTGTTTAACTTGAATCCTGGGAGAGTCTTCAGATCATGTGGATTCTGAAGTACTCGATCCCATTCTCCCTTTTAACGGCATAAACATCTAAGTCCACAAAGTAAGCACAACTGATAATCTTGCCTGACACCTTCTGATGTCTCTTAACTTTGTACAGCTTGGTGTATTCATTTTGCTTTGGAGGTTTTCTCTGGGCTTTCATCTCTACTAAACATGCAGCCCATTCAGCTTTCCTTAGTTCTACATCAGCATTAGCAGCTTGAGCTTTACCTCCTACCTCTTCTTTCTCAGTCGCTTTCTCATTGATCTTGTTGAATGCATCACTGACAAATGTCTCACCCAAGTCTGGGATAGCATTTCCAATAAAGTCAGTGTACTGAGGATAATGATCTAACATGACATGCTCTATCTCTATCTCATCCACTCCTTGCAACTCCTCATTACTAACAACATCTACTTTAGGAACATCTTTAAATTTATCATCTGGGTTATGTGTAAACATATCTGTGAGCTGTTCATCAGATAGATCATGTATAGTCTCCCCTTCTTCTGGTGTGTAACTCACAAACCGTCTTAATTTGCTGAAGGGGAGCGACATCATACTCATCGACCTGTTGAGTTTCATCTGTTTGATAGAACAATCAGCAAATCACACATTAATGAATAATCAAGACATTAAACATAAATTATCATTATTTACATTAATGTAGTACAAAGTTCAATTTACAAAAAAATTTAAAATACATAAACTCTCTTAATCATTACTTTTCTTTTGAACTTGAGGCTTATCAGCTTGAGGAGCTGAGGACGAGGTTCCTTGATCCTGGTTCTTCTTAGTACACCTCTCCATTGCTAATTGAGTTGACGCTGACGCGTTAGCATCACCTTCAGGTTCGTCCTCCTTATCATCATCTTTCTTTTTCTCCTCTCCACTCTCACCAACTTCCTCCTCATCACCTTCATCCTCTGATTCATCATCACTGGAATCGTCATCATCATCACCATTATCATCTCCATCTTATTTTATCTTTAGAGGCTCCTCCTTCTTTCCTTTTAACCCAACATAATCTTCTTATTCTTCTTCTCTAGATCTTCAATCTTCTTTGTGGATGCAAGAACAAGCTCATTCGGAGCTTTAATGTAACACCAAAAATTTTGATTAGACAAAGAAAAATAATAAGAAGAAAAGAAAAGAAAGAATTTTAGAAGGAAAGGAAAAGAAAGAAAAAGTGGAAGGGGGTATTGTGTAAAAGTACAAAGAAAAGAGAAATATCTGATATACATAGGGATGGCTGCCCACTATTTTCTCACAACCCCAAATCAGCAAAAGTTTTAGAGAGAAAAAGAGCAAACCACGGGATCTGAAGGAAGAACAACAAGAAGAAGAAGACTGATTCGAGGTACCGGGTTCCATGGCGACCGATTTTGAAGAAGCCATACTCAGCAAAACAATGTGAGTTCTAAGACCCCTTCTTTTATGCTTTTTTGAATGATTTTGGGGGCTGGAACACATACTGAAACCCTTTTTGAGTTGCGGGTGTTTAACCCGTACATGTATCTATATGTATATGTGTATACGGTCTATTCGGGAGGCTGGTTCCACTATATGTGAACTTTCCAGAACGGATATAAATGATTCGCGCATGAATGTTCATAGGTATACTGTTAGTGTATGTTCTAGAATGGTGTACATGACGTTTAGGTGGTTCCAAATGAATAATATGATAATTCTGTACTATAGAGGTGTTAAGACGATGAACGAGTATGAAAGAGGGGCACAGGTTAAGTTGCAGGCTGCCACACTCAACCGCATGGTCCAATGCGGACTGCCGAAGCAAATGAGGCTAAGGAGGTCTACCATATTAGCCAATGCGGATGACCATGCAAATGCGGTCAAGGCATATTCTCAGCCGCATTGACCTAATGCGGAGAGATCAGTGAATGCGGCTAAGGAAAATGCTCAGCCGCATTACCCTGTGCGGACAAATCAGGAAAAGTTGCATCTTAGCCGTATTGAA
>BJCO01362333.1:0-13998 GCA_018326465.1 Flaveria floridana
TCTTTGTTGTATATATACATTTTCCAAATGAAGACGTTACGGATATGGTACAACCAACTATGCAATGTTATTTTGATAATTTTATTAAATTTTAAGTTGTTTTTTGAAATTAAAGTTTAAACATCTTTACAAAGTAACTATAAAATGACATTCTTTTTTTCTTTTTTTTCTTATTTTATTTTTATATTTTTATTTTTTTACCTATAGATACACACTATATATATTATACTTATTTATTTGTTTATTTTTGTTTATTTTTTCCTCTCATAACTTTGATAACTTGTAAATGTAATGTAACATTTTATCCACGTAAAGTATAAATTACATTAAAAAAATTGGTCGTTATGATGTAAGAATCATCAAATAATAAATTTACAAGTTTTCAAAGTTAATTTAACATTTAGTCTTTATATAGATTATTCTTTTTATTTTTGTTCCTACAACGTTTAAAATATGATTCTTTATAAAATCTAAATTTACACATGTTTTTATTTATCAAATTTTTTTTGTTGCGACATGCTATTTTTATAAATGTTCTGGTGTCAATTTTGTTAATCGTTTTGTTTTGTATATAAGGTTTCGAACATTATCAATGTTGTTATGGCAACACATAGGTTGTTAGGGTTTTGTATATAATATTAAGTTTTATATTTATTAGAACGTCAAGGTTTCGTTTTTATTTTATATAGTTACTTATATAATCAACTCTTCAACACCAAAGGCGGAGGATATCCCCCCCCCCCTTTCTACTTCGGTCAAAGGTGTTAAATTTTGATCCACTAATGTAAATTTTTTACCTGCTAATGTAAATTTTTATATAAATGTTGAGTTCGTCCCCCCTAAAATAATTAATCCCCCCTACGTGAGTGTTAAAGCTCCGCCACTGTTCAACGCATGGGTTTGTAGCAACGTTACGACGTTAGTTTTTTCACGGTTTCACACTTCCTGTTGCGCCCCTATGCTTCATCATTTTTATATAAAGTTTTGAATGTTAATAATAACGTTCATATACGTATATTATCAATGCTCTTTAACGTGCAATTTCATGTCAACATTTCGATATCAAAATTGTCATCGTTTTATATCTCCACGATCCATCACAACACGTGATCTTAATAGCAGTCATAATATATATATATGTAATAGTGATTTAATTTCTTAAAAGATAGATACATGTATTTTTTTCAGAGCAAAAAGATATATTTATGTACTAATTATATATATAGTCATAGATTTCACTGGTAAATAAGAAAAAAGTACTATAAAACTCAATTATGTTAAATTCTTTTTTATAATTTATTTGCCCCCTTGTTTTTTTCCTTTTATGAAACAGATCTTCCACAATAAGGTAAATCATGTTCATATTGTCATCAAGTAGTGCACATATATATGGTGTTGAAGTACGTCAACTTAAATAAACAGGTAACTTATAATTATATTTAAAAGTGTCAATGAGATGGTGTTAATAATATACCTTTTATACACTAAATGTTACATTTTACAGTGTTAAGTATCTATAAAAGTTACTAAAATGCCTAACACATAGTGTCATTTTAAATTTGATTCGATATGGCATTTAGAAATATCAATAAAGATGTGTCATTTAAAATACAGCGGAACTCGACAAGGTAGAGGAGGCAGTGGATAATGTAGCGGATCGGGTAGAAGAGATAGCAGAGAAGGTGGAAGAGTTCGTTGGAGATATCTCAGACGATCTTCCTGAAGGTAGTCAATTTAGACAGACTCTAGAAAAGGTCGAAATGGTTGCTGATGCTATTGGGAAGGATGCAAAAATGGTTTCTGATATTGTCGACAAGGTATAGTAATATCCATCCCAATCATAAATTTTTCAAATTAAAGAGATAATTCTAAAAAGATATTAAGATAGTAGTTCTTTATCACTTTAACAAACTACAATTTTGATATTCACCAGGATCATTGGTATGGGATAAAAAAACATTGTCAAATATTGATGTGTCTCGATCAAATATTACATTGACCCTGCACTCGTGCATTAACTTCCTCCACGTGCTCAATAATCTTGAAAATAGCAATTTCCATTCTAGATAATATTATATTGTCAACATTTATATTCCCAGTAATCTAAAAAGTGTGCAAGTGGAGTAGCAGAGTAGTATTAAATAATTGGATATTTGTAATGAGAAGCAAGCTCAAGTGGTGAAGACTAAGTTTTTCAGAAAAAAAAGATTTTAAGTATAAATTCTATGAAAAGTATAAAAATATATGGTTTAATTATATAATCCCATTTAGTTGGTTGACATTCAAGTTACACAATAATTTACGCATCAACAAAAAGATTGTGGATTAAAATCCTGCAGAGTGAAGGACTATAGTTAAATTAATTTTTTGAATAAAATGGGTGCATAATGCATGTGTTCGACAGTAAAATAAATATAGAACTTGATATTTTAGGTAAAATGTCATGTATACCTTATACAGTTAGAATAAAAAAAATAGCAAAGCTCTAATCGACCTAGAGCTTCCAAAGCGAGCGAAAAAATATTCAATGTATCTGCATGTCTTTCATTCAAATTTGTTCCATGCTTGGTTCTCGTTTATGCTTCAAGCATCATGGTTATTTTTGCTACAATCTCCATACCCGTTGTGTTTACATCTCCTGTCATGTCACATTTCACGAGAAAGCTTAATTCTGACATTCTCAATAACACACCACTACTTCATTAAATTTTGTTTGAACATGATTGTCATTGTAATGCGGAAAATTATAAATTGTAGATGGATGAAATGGAAGCAAAACTGGAGACTATGCTAGATAAAGTGGTGGAGAAGAAAGAGACTACATCCACAGAAGTCGAACAATGATAGTTAGTTAAGAAAAATCCTTTCTTTTTTAAATTAGGCGCAACTAAAATGTTCTCCAGTTGGGTTTTTTTTCAAGTTTTTTTCTTTATTTTCTTCTTTAATATGTATTGAATTGCAAAAGTCAGATTTAGTAGGACATGTTTACTCATATTTATACAAGAAAATATAATATTTGAAATTGTCGAATTGAAACTCGAATTAAGAAATTGAACCAGAACAACCACAACTGAACAACTACTGCTTTCGATTATGAATCTTTAAATATTATAAAAGAAAAACAAAAACTCTACAACAAAAGGAACTATCGAATACGGAGCTAATTACTATGGACGCAATGTGCAAGACTAACTAACTTCTAACAACCAATTAGAATTTATAGACAAACAAGTATTAGTATCTACCCGTTTAGTCCTTGAATTATTAAAGAGACTTAATAACCCTTCAACTCTAACTATCAATGAAAGGTAATTTCAATCCCTGTAGAAGACCGGTGAATCCTTCTACAACCGAGGGAACATAATAAACTCCCGGACGATTATGATCAACTCCTGGTGAAGATCTCTACTCTCGGATAAGGACTTTTATGTAGGGCTGTTCAAATAGCTCGACGCTCGAAACTCGCTCAAACTCGTTTGAAAAAAACTCGGAATTTTACTTATTCGATTCTCCACTCGGTTGTAAATGAACCGAGCGGCTCAGTTCGGTTTCAAAACGAACATAGCACAAGCAAAGGTACATTTGCTCGGTTTCACTCGAATTATTTTTTAGTTTAGTTTTTATATATTATATATATGTTAATCATTTAGTTATTTATCAATTACAATTATTTTAATTTTTTAATCAAAAAGTCAAACAACTTACCACCCTAAAAACCCTAATTCTGTAATACACAATTCAAATCTCACAAAGTCACAAGTTACAACACTACAGTAGCCCTCTCAACATTCCTGATTCCACCCTCCAGCCTTCCACCCACAAGCCTCAGTCGGTCACTCGATTGCCCCTGACTATATTTGTTTCTTTTAGTCATAGAAGAGGTTAGATTTGCTTTTTTTAGGCATATAAGATGTATTTACAGAACATTTGCAAAAGATGGTGAACATTTCTTTGATGATTTGGTTCTTAAACAACATTTGTAGAAGATTCATTTTAACTTAAGTTTAGATTGATTCTAGTTTGTTGATTGGTTATTTGGATAGTTGGATTTCTATTTTGTTGAACTTGTTTTGTATGTTTTATTTGTTACTTTGTTGACTTTAGGTTGTAACTTAAATGTTGAAACTTGAATGAATTATTACTTTTGTTTTAAATTGTTACACGAAACCGAGCAAAACCAAGCGCTCGGTTAAAACAGAACTGAGCTCGAGCATGAAGTTCGCGCTCGGATATGTAAATTCGAACCAAACCAAGCCGCTCGGTTTGAAACCGAACCAAGTTCGAGCGGAGCTGCGTTCGGTTTGGTTTGGTTCGTGAACGGCCCTACTTTAAACCATATCTCAACAATCTTAATCTTAGATTAAAGTCATTCAATATGTAAAATTTCTGGCAATGCTTTAGTAAGCATATTAGTAGCACTACCAAGAGTATCCACCTTTCATAAACCTTTTTAGCTTTCATAATATCTCTGATGAAATAAAGTTTAACTCTTACATGATTAGTTCTTTCACGGTGCACTTGATTCTTAGCTAATCGCATTGCCCCTCTATTATCATGCAACATAACATTACCATGTGATTTAACACCTAACTCTAAGACAAAACCTCTCAACCACATTGACTCTTTAATAACTTTTGATAGAGCAACAAACCTTGCCTCAGTAGTAGATAGAGTAACTATAGGTTGGAAGGTAGCTTTCCAACTTATTATAGTCCTAAACAATATAAATATATAACTTTTTGTTGACCTTCCATTGTCTCTGTCTTTTGCAAAATAACTACCAACATAAACAAAGACCACACTATTTGAAAACTACTTTTTTTCCAAACAGCACACCCACTTCCTTAGATGCATTGAGATAACTCAAGATCCACTTCAATGCCTACCAATGCAACTTTCAAGTACAAGCAAGGTATCTACCAACATTGCTCAGAGCATATGCCATATCGGGCCTTGTACAAACCATGAGATACGTAACACACCCTACTGAATTTGCATACGGCATGCTACATCTGTCTCTCCATTTCTTCTTAGAGAAGAATCTTTACCATAAAATTTAAATGCTAGGTTATAGGAGTACTAACCGATTTATTATTCTCCATACTAAAATTAGGTAGTATTTTAGAGACAATTGCCTTAACTTTCTATCTTTTTGAACCTTCATGCCTAGAATCTTATTGGCATCACCTAGCTTCTTCATATCAAACTTACTCATCAAGAGGTGTTTATCAGCCTTTATCTTATCTTTACTTTTGCAAGCCACTAGCATATCATCCACATACAACAAAAGATAAACAAACTCTCCTGGTGAATACTCTTTAAATATACACAGTTGTCATAACAACTCTTCTTAAAATCATGATTAACTATGTAATCATCAAACTTCAAGTATCACTGTCTATGAGACTATGTAAGACCATAGAGTGATTTTATCAGCACACAAACTTTCTCATCTTCACCATCCACCTCAAAAACTGGTTGTTGCTTCATGTAAATAGATCCATCTAAGGTACTATGTATGAATGTTGTTTTCACATTCAAGTGTTCCAGCTTATAACCATAATAAGTTGTCATTGGCAACATTACTCTAATTGAGGTATGCTTGACTACATGTGAGAATATCTTATTATAGTGCCCTCCTGCTTTATACGGGAAACCCTTAGCTACTAACCTTCCTTTGAATCTACGTATACCGATATCCATACCTTCTTTCAATTTATATAACCACTTGCAATATACATTTCTGATCCTTTGGTTTATCCATCAGCATCTAAGTTTCATTCTTACAAAGATAATTCATCACATCTATCAATGCATCAATCCATCTTTCCTTATCAATTGACGTCGCAACTCCTTAGAAGTTAAAGGCTCTTCCATGCTTTTATGCTCAGCAACCATGAAAACAGATGCTGAAATGTCTTCAGATGACCTAAACCTTATAAGTACTACTATCTTTCTTCTTGGTCTATCTTTAGCCAAATTGTATCAACTAGATTTAACTATAATACCTTCAATAGGTTGGCCACCGCGTTTTGAAGATTATTCTACCTCAGGCTCCACCTCAACTTGAGCTGCATAGACCGCTTCTGATCATCATTGTCTCCGCTACACCCTTTCATAACATCTTTACAGAATAAGTTCTCAGTAAAGGGAACATCCCTGCTGACAAATACCTTTGTGCTATCACTCTTTATACTTTATAATTTGTATCCTTTCAACTTTTCAGGGTACCCAAGGAAGATGCACTTTACTACCTTCTCCAACTTATCATGCTTCACATGTGCATATGCAAGGGAAACAAATACCCTTAATCTTGCATAGTTAGTCTTGACCCCTGATTATTTGTCTATGGGAACCTTCATGCTAAATGCTAATAAAAATGATTTGTTGACCATATATTCAACTATAGATAATGCTTATTTGTAAAAACTCTTTGGTAGTTCACTCTCATATAGCATACACCTTACTTTATCCAAAAGAGTTTGGATCATTCTTTTTAATGACTAGTTTTGTTGAGGTGTTCCTAGAACTACCAAATGTCTGGTCATTTTGTGTTCTTTACACAATGAATGAACTTATTATTGTAAGACTCTAATACATTGTCTATTTGTGCTTAAGAATGTCTTATATTTGGGCTTAAGAACAGAAAGAAAGTAATGACCTCATAGTTTGTTTAGCGTTTCATGTTTTCTTAGTGTCCTTCATTTGCTTTTTGTAATTTTATTTCCAATGTTTTATTCATATATCATTTCTAATGTTATGTTTATTGTCTATGGTATAAAATCGATTTGTTATGTTTATATGTGACATTCAGTAGTTTTCTTTTATCAAAACTCCGTTAGTTTTATTGAGTCTTACATAAATGTTACGTAAGCACACACTGGTTTTCCTTGAATGTTGGTGACATAACAAATAACTAATACCAATTTAACTAATATTAACTTGATTAATAATTATGATGGTTATTATGTGATTATGTGAAACAAAGGTGTTATGTGTTATTTTAGGATTTTTGTCTCAAACTGGAAACTTTAGTTTCCAAGAACTTTGGATTTGAGATTTGATGATGTTTATTGTGTTTTAATGGTTGATATGGATTAGAATGATCATATAATTAATGAGTTATTGATTAATTTAGTAAACTTTGGATTATGGGATGTCACTTTTCAGAAGAGGAAACTTCGTAAATGTGCTTTGTGAATTTCAAGGTTTTGATCATGCATGTGATATTAGGATCATGTTTGGTTGATGGTGTGAAATCTCAAATGGCTCAAAATGCAATAGTTAGATCATGTTAATGTTATCTTAGAAATTAATGTTCAACTACACATATAAACTAATTACTGAGGTAATGATGTAATGTGTTAAATTAATACTAGTATTTAGGGTTACATGATATAATGATGATGCTTGATCAATATGGTATAGCTAGATTGTTTCATTAGTATAACTCATGAATAGAATATTTGAAATGTAATGGTGAATATCATACACGCATACAGCTCTAAGGCACCTACTTAATAGGATTGGAAGGATTTATGATGTGAAGTAGAAAATTACTTCACATGGCATGTAGTAAGGGGTAGAACCCTACGTATGTTTAGGTTGCATGATAATAACATAGGTAGTTATCATTTATAATATCTAAAGTGATTGGGTAATGACTGATCTAAATGTACATGTTGATTATTCGTATGGATTCATATGTGTTGTATGATCGGTTATGCTAGTATAATAATATTGTTAGAGTTTAGAACTCACTTCAATATAGGGATCATTTCAATTAAACTCATGAATACTTGGTTTGTTATGCATGAAGAATATTTTTTCACCTAAGTTGTCACCAACGGGTTAAACGTGTCAATTGTGTAAAACCGCTAAATATTTCTCAAAATGCGTAAATCAATAGGATTGATTGAACATTTAGGTTTTATTAAACCGTCATGTCTTATATGTACTTTTGTACTCATGTATTCTAAGTAACTTGCAATGGATTGTCTCTCCATCCTAGCTTTCGATTTACATTATTCTTTGCAAATATTTAAGGTGAGTTCATTGCCCCTTTTTTAAATACTTCTTTGAGGGAGAAATCATACTTAGAAACATTACTTTTATAAGTTTTGTGTGACATGTACATAGTCTATTTACCACTTCAAGTCATTAATCTTTCAAATCGTTAATTAAGAAAATTAGCAGGAAATATTGGGTAATACAAAAGGTCTAACAACCTCACCCATACAACTAGAGGTCAAATAGGTGAAACATTGTCCTAAACTACTAACATGGATTAAGTCGTGGTATAAGGCAAACAAACAAACATGCCTGCTTCGATTGAGAAGAACACTATGTCATGCATATGTTTTAGATCACCTATCTCTTACATTTCATGTCACTTATCGTATTACAACATAATTGTTTTTGTTTATTTACAAAGTATTGAACTCACCAACCTTGTGTTGATACTTTAATATGTCTTTATCAGTTCGCTAGCTTACAGATGCATTTCGGAGCACAACACGGGTCTATCATCATGCAAACATTTTCATCACATTAGCTACGTTATTACATTTAAAGTTTGGTTTTTAGGCGCGTGGTTTGCGCATTTCCTTTCATCTATTAAGGTTTTGAATTTTTACACTTACACTTCTGTAACGATTTGAATTCATATAGAGGTAGTTCCGAGTAACTTATAACTGAGATCATGTTTTCTTCACACGTCTCATGGTAAAACTCCGCATGTGAGTTTTGAGGGTGTGACATTATATAAATGAATATCTTGAATTTTCTTTTCTCCACTTCACACACTACAATCTTGTCTCACTTTCTCAACTTTTTTGCTTTTCTTTCACCTAAATGGTTGAGGATTAAGATCGTTTTTTGAATAAGATGTGATTTTCTTTTTCTTCATAAGTTTGATCGAGAACCTTTTCTATATTTTCTTCTGGTTATTTGCATAAAATATATTTGGTTTTTATTTTTATTTTCTAATAAGAACTTTAGTAGGAGTTAGAATTAAAACCAAAGTCGTAGCCGGGATAGGTTTGACAATGGTCCAACGGTAAAAAGCTTTCAGTGTTTGTGTTGCTTTCTTTGTCAATAAGAGTACATGTGGAAATAGCATGCGTTGCATATAACAATCCTTATTTTTTTAAGTATTATGTCTTTAAAAAAATAAATTACATATAAAATTTAAAATGACAAATATACCTCACTTAACATTAGAACGAACTGAGGTTAACGATGGGGACTAAATATGCAACCCTCTTACAAATGATTGGACTATGTTTCCAATTTTAATGTATGAGAGCCAAACTTACAATGTAGTATGTAAAGATAATGAATTCGTTGTAGATCGATCTCGCAAGAGAAACACATAATGAATTAATCACAGATTATAGAAAGAACGAGAAGACGAACAAGATCAAGCAATGTAACTAATATTTCAAGTATATTGCTCTCTGATAATATGATTACCAAAGTATGAAAATATCATGATACTCAACAAAATGGACAATACAAACTATTTACAGTACCCAAATAGTCTTGCAAGAGAAGTTTCTTTTCTCGCGGATCAAAGTTCTTGCGTATTATCTTTATCTTCAATAATATGTTTTGATTTACCAGGCCTCTAGGTTCAACTCCTGTAATCTCCCCCTAGGCTTGATGAATCAATGCTTTAAAAATCCACGTCTGCAACTTTGTAATTTCCACCACACATATACATCTTATTGTTTAGGGCATTCGTAAACAACCAACCAAACTGAGCCGTAATAAAATGAACAGATTCATCAGCTTTAATTGGACAAGCCTGAAGCCTTATCAAATCTTCTCTTCCAAAATATAGTAGATCAATCGGGTCAATGATATGGTATTCTTTATCAACACAGTAGATCACTAAATGCCTAGTATTCTTTTCACAAACCCACCTCATAAGTTTTGACAGACTGTTGATTGGCATAAGAGCGTGAATTGGAATCTTTCTTGCACATCTGGAACGCTTGTACACTCTTATTTCAATCAGCTTGTTGGTGTTAGGATCTATCCGTGCCTCATATTCAATGACTTTGGATTTTGAAGTCTTAAAGTCTTTGAAGTTGGTTTTACTTTGTCGCCAAATAATATTTTGTATCCACTTTGTCTTTCCATAATTGCTCAGATTGATGAATGGCACGTGTCCCATAGCATATAAATCAGGTAATATATTCATATTGATAATACTCAATTGCTCCGGCTCTTCACTTGATAACATACAGTTTCTTCCTTCCATCATAAGCCAAACTCAATACAGGTTAAGAATTCACATGCCGTGTGAATGGTTTTGAATGTCTTTACGTGTGAACATATGAAGGAGGTGGAGAAGCAAGCACTGAAATATTTCCAACCTCACGTAAAGCCAATCTTTCCCATCATGTTATTAGGATCCGATGTATGGTGCTAAACTCCAGATCAAACTATTTCCAAATATGTCTGTATAATCAATAAACTCTTCTAAATCATCAAATTGACCCAAATCCTCATGAGACTTCTCAGCTAAAATTTGTTTCTGAGATGTATAGAGGTCTTTCTCGTATAACTCTTTATAGTTGGATCAAGTGGTTCCTAATACTCTGGATCATTAGGCCTTGGTCCTAAGCCATTTTTAGAACCAAAATCACAAGAAGGGCCTGCTATTGAGTCAAATATCTCTTCTATGGTTATCGTCACCGTCATACTTTTTCTTTCTTTTATCATATTTACCATCATCATCACCATCATCATCATCGTCATCAATATTATCATCATCATCACCACTATAATCAACCTTTGCCAAATCATCATCATTATCAGGCTAAGTACTTTGTATAATATGCCCAAGTGTAACAATCACATCACCATTCTCTTACATCAGTGATTGATCTTTAGTAATATTTTCAGTAAATAACATATTAGGTTTAGGATCAACAGTAGTGGTCTCTATCATTTGAGTAACAATGACATGATCTGGATAAGCAAACTGCTGTCCATTTGACTCTCCAACCTCATGTGTTCTTAGCTAATGAGTTTGCATAGATGTAAATGATAAAGCAAACTCTTTAAACTGATTCTCCATAATCTAAACATAACTGTATATGTACTAGAGTTGATGTTCTAAGCTACAGATCTAAGTATCTTTTTCCTAGTTTAGCTTATGTAAATCATAAATTTGTTGAGTTTTCTCCAATATCTCTCTCTTTCTCTCTAACACTTAAACTCGTTGTTCTAATGAAGCTTTTGTTGGTGAACTTGTAGAAGTTCCAGTAGAACATCTCTGTTCTAGAGGAGTGTTGATTAGATAATCTATACTAACTGCTCATTTATTATCTTGACCTTGAGTAAATGTAATTTAGACACCTTCTTGTGTTAATGTTAGTGCTTCAGTAGTTGTGATCGGTGTGTCAGTTATAGTTGTTGATTTTGTAACTATCACCGGAACATCTCTGATAGGTGAAGCAGTGGTCATCGGGGTTTGAGGTCCCCTAATACAACACCCCGTCTAATACCCTACCATATGTAACACTATCAGGTGTAGCTCTCTTCTTTGCTACTATCTTCTTCCTTTTCTTGGTTGCAAGAGAATATTTAGGAATAAAATCTGCATCTGTATCCTTAATAGTGCGTTTAGGTGGTGTAACTACCACTCCGGGTCTCTACTGAAGAGTATAAGGAACTCTACCAATGTCTTCACTAGCTTTATCACTCGAACTATTCTCAAACCAAGATTTTATCGCCTCATCTGAAGTCATTTCCCTTTGACGAGAAGAACTTCTCGGAGCATCAATAGTAGTTCTAGAAGATGAAGCAACCATGTTAGACTGAGGTAGTTCTTCTGTAGCTTATTATTATTGTTCTGTTTGTTGAAAATCATCAAAAAACCTACCAAGTTTGGAAAATGATCTCTCTTCCATGCATTCCCCCTTGTACCAGTCAGATATGTGAATATGTCTTCCTTATAACCATGACTGAATATGTAGTAGACTCTGAAACAGCTAACTCGGGATGAGCAGCGTTAATGATCAATTGGATAAACCAAGGGTACATAATAAACTTCTTCTTGATAGATGCTAATACATTCTTCTGCATTTCGGCAAAAATAGCCTTGGATATGCTTTAAGATAGATCATCAACAAGAGATACCAGCAATGATCTAAAAACTACACTTAGGATATCTAGACCAGCCTTTAGATTACTCAGACAATGTACTACCACGTGAAATAGAAACTTCCAGAAAGGAGGTAAATGCTTCTTCTACAAAGAAGGATATTTGTGATCATAGCCCATTCTTTGTAGATAATCTCTAGCAACAACATCATCAATCTTCACTAGAGCATTAGGTTGATCTCCCAACTATTGTACAAAGTTAATGATCTCAGCGGTGATCGAAGAGAACAACAGTAAATAATAGTCAATTAAAATAAACTGAAAATTTTGGAGTCAAAGAACGCCTCGTAAAATCTTGAAGAAACGTTAGAAAATGTCCAAACGTCGCTAACCCTTGACGATTCTACCAACAACATGTACAACCAATGATTTGATATTCATTGTATTTACTTAATAAATGTAGAGTACTATTCAAAATAAATATGTATTTACTTAATAACTATTTTTTCATATCTGTTGTCGTCTAAAAGGTTTTTAATAATGGGCACTAACGGATACATACGGAACCCTCTTGTCAAATACAATCTTGAAATCACTCCAAACCAAAGGTAGTTTACATGTTTTTGCCACTCTTGGTAATCAAATTTCCCTATTCTAAAATGGCTTAGTACAAAAGGTAAAAAGTATCTTCATAAAAAACAAATTATGGACCTATTAGTTGCTATGACTACAGAGTTTGAATTTTGTAGTTTTATATATTTGTGTTATAATCAAAAGTTAATTATTAGCAACCATATATAATGCGTACGGTTATGGTATATTATTATATAAAAAAACGTAACAACTTGCAAACTGCTTCGTATATAAACTAAACTAGTGTTTAACATCAACGCGCGTTGCGCGCGTGATAACCGGTTTGAAATAATTTTAAAAATGTATAACTTAGGGCTCAGAATTAGTATTCAGTTGCGGCTGCTAACAATAATTGGTAGCCACTCCTAAGCAACTGAAACTACTCTTGAATCTCATCACAGCCCTCGAAACATGTTAGTAACAAAGAAACCAGTGATGAACATTGAGCCAAATCCAAATCTTAGATGAGATCGTCCTCATCATCATCGACACATTCCCTCGATAAATTACCTGTACCCAACCACATGTATAAACCGTTATACAATAAATGGGTTTCTGAGGGATATGAAAGAAAGGGGCAACAATAATGGTTGCGCCACCATTGCCGCCGCCTCTCATACCAAGAAGCCCATTGCGTGGTCTGCCAAACCACATAGGGATGATCGACCGACAATCGACCCCACCGTCATCACCAACGTCACAGAGGCGGTAAAAAGACCACCACACACGCCACCAACTACCGACGAAGACCATTCAGGTCCCTCTGGTAGAGAGACCATCAACGACTCCATGGCAAACCGCCGCTAGACCAAACGGCAGAGCCCACCACCACCTCGACCAGAGACGGGAGGCAAAGCGACAGCCAAACCCACCACCACCGTCCGACCACCGGCATAACCAAACATGCCCGGAAAACTGCCACCGGCCACCACGATTTCCAGCCAAATCAGGGAACCCAAAAGCCCCCTTGAACATGAAATCCAAGGCTAGAACCCTAGAACCCCCCTCAAACACGACAAACCACGACTGGATCCCCAGAACCAAAGTCAGAGAGAGTCTAACGGCCTAGCGGTCGGGACCCAGGTGGAGAAAAACATCAGCGCCACGTGAATGCTACTATCTCAAAACCCTGAAATCAGTCGGAGAAGAGGGGAAACAAACACAGCGCCACCGCAACCAACAACCATAAGCATCCACGCCATTCCCTCTCCATCGTGTGAAGACAGAAGGAGTAGATCGGCGGCAACC
>BJCO01362335.1:0-14998 GCA_018326465.1 Flaveria floridana
CACACCGCACGTCGCCGACCACCACCGCAAGCACCACCGCAAGCACCACCGCCAGTCGCTGACCACCACAGATCTGAACCACCGCCTGTCGCCGACCACCACCGCAAGCACCACCGCAAGCACCACCGCAAGCACCACCGCCCGTCACTCCACCTTCACGTCTGACCACGGGTCAGACTATGGTTGAGGTCTGACCGGGTAGGAGCTTCGGTCAGACCATTTCTTCGATAAGATGCAAACAACCAAACACCCAGATCTGACCGAGTCAGACGTTCACGTCTGACCGGGTCTGGTCAGACCCAACCAAACAGGGCCTAAGCCTTAAAATATCATCTTCGGCGTTCACTTTTATCTTTTACAACCTATTTAAATGACAATCTCTTTTGCACATCAAGAAACAAAATGGTCGAAATCTAAATTGCTTCATAACATAAATTAGTTAAATGATAGAAAGTTCAAAAATAAATAGCAAAATCCAACTTACTTAATGAGAAAAGAGAATATGCTTGTAAAAAACCAAATAAATTAAACTTAAAAGTCCATATCATTAAAGTTATATATATAATAAAATTTATGTTATAACCCTGTGTACTACACATATTGAGTAAAAAAATACTTAATATTTATTAATGAAGAGTTAACAACTGTAAAATGCTATTTTGATCTAATGTATAACTAAAATTACGTATGTATAAGTAGTTTGGTTAATTCATAAAATATTTTTTTTATCTCTAAAACCTTCGTTTTAAAAAATTAGTGTTTTGAGAAAAATTCATTTTCTATAAGTATTTCGTTGTTTAAAAACTCCAGGTTTGTTTTGTAAATTTTTTATATAAAACTTTTATTTTATAAAAGAATGATTTTAAAATAATTTCATTACTTAAAAAATTTCGTTATTTTAGAAAAAAAATAATAGGTTTAGAAAAATTTTTATTTGAAAAAGTATATTTCTTAATCAAAATACTTAGTTTTTATTTAATAAAAATATTTTTTTAATATTATTGATTAAGGAAAAACTTAAATTTATAATATAGAGAGAGAAAGAGTAATATTTAAAAATTAGTTATTTGATTTTTTAAAATGAAATAGATAGTTTAGGTGGAGCAATAAATTGGAGAGTAAAAGTAAGAATGTCACGTGGTAAAAAATATAAACAATTATTAGTATAGATAATACACATATATATACACATCATGGGGATTTACAAGAGATCCTAGAGAGGGTGAGATCTTAAGAGTGAATCGGATCTACCTAGCCAAGGTGCCATAAGTCGATCTCCCATATGGTAGGTGTTGGCCCCTCTAGCACTTTTGATGAAAAAAGCGTGTATGTGTGCGCAAAAAGTTTACTATACAAAATGATATTTCCGTATAAAGTGTAAAGTAATCACACAAGAAGAAACATTATTGGTGGAATTACATACAAATGTTATAATTAATCACGTAAAGATGAAATTATAATTCAAAATTTTGAATTATCATGCAGAAAGTATCCTTGCGTGATAATTACATCACTGCGTGATAATATCATTACTTATTCATGCGTAATAATTTAGCCCCCAAACTTCATACACTTCGCTCGGAAAGCACACTTTCTATAGTAACCTTATGTGTGTGTGTGTGTCAACTTTAAATTGACATTCATGCATTCAAATTCGATCATAAAGTCAAAAACTATATTCAAATCGGTTGCTAGTTCAATTTTGAAACTAAGTACGATAATGAAATTTGAATTTTAAGTTTCTCGAGTGTGATTTGAATGTTGAACATTCCTAACCTGTAGATATGAGATCGAGGTGAGATAAAGCGTCACTCCCATCATGTTGTTTAGCTTTTATTTTGCTACAAAAACAAAGTCCTAGCACAATGTCGACTGCTTTTAACCGGTATTAATTGTTAGTAATGTACTGATAGAGCCCTGTGAGTTCTCTGATGTGGGTTCTTTGGAGATGGTTCTCACGGTTATGAAAATAAGAATTGAATTGTAGAAAACATAGAAAGTCATGTGGTTTCCTTGATCCACCCATGATTAAGCTACTTCTACCGTTAAGCTAGATAAAGATTTTTATTACATTGATTTTGGTATAACATTACAATTACTCGTATGCATTTATAGAGACTGGACCATGTTATGACTTATGAACAAACTTCCTTTCTAGCATTGTATTTTTCTTAAGCAGACTTGCTAAATCCAAGGTGTTTCCCTAGAAGACTCTGCAAAAGGGGGCCTCCACCAGATCGTGTTAATAATAACAACTAGGTTATGTTATGACTAATACATTTTCTTTAGTACAATTTTCATCATCAATGTGGGGTGACAATTTTTTTATTCTTTAACTTTCACATTTTTTTTCTTATTCACTAATGTTTGATACCAAACGTAATAAATATTTTTAATTATGACCATAATTTAAATATTGCTTAAACGTAATAAATATTTTTAATTATGTCCATAATTTAAATATTGCTTAAGCCCAAGATAAAATGAATAACCATCCACATGTTGTCAAAAAGGTTTTTATAAGTGATAGATTCATGAATTTGTGAGGCGGTAACTCTTTTGTAATAGAAAGTTTTATGGCGGTAACTCTTTTCTAATAGAAAGTTTTATCAACTGGTAGGTATTATCATGGGCGTTGTAGCTTCAATTATGTTAACACTTATATTGTACTCGGGACTCAAACAAAGAAGGATCATGAAGAGTAGAGAGATGTTTTTCAAGAAAAATGGTGGCTTGATTTTGCAGAAAGTTCTCTTTGAATCTAGAAAATCGTCTCACATCACGAAGATTTTTCCGGCAAGAGTTCTAGAAAAAGCAACTAATAACTTTCACAAAACAAATATCATAGGTCAAGGAGGCTATGGTATAGTTTATAAAGGTAGGTTAGAAAATAACACAATGGTTGCCATAAAAAGAGCTAAGTCTATCGATAATAGCCGAATCGAGCAATTTATAAATGAGGTGATCATTCTATCAGAAATTAGCCACCCAAATATGGTCAGACTCTTAGGTTGTTGCCTAGAAACACAAACTCCTCTTCTTATTTATGAATTTGTAACCAACAAGACCGTCTTCCACCACCTACATGAAAAGGACAGGGAATCTTCCTTAACATTCAAAAAGCGTCTAGACATAGCTGCACAGACTGCACATGCTATTACTCATATACACTCCACTACACAAATCATCCATCGAGACATTAAATCATCAAATATACTTTTAACTGATGAGTACACATCTAAAGTTTCTGATTTTGGGATCTCACGGTGTATTCCTATAGACAAGACTCATGTACAAACATTGGTTCATGGGACTCTTGGGTACATTGATCCTGAGTACTTTAGATCAGGAATGTTGACCGAGAAGAGTGATGTCTATAGTTTTGGTATGGTTCTTGTGGAGCTACTTACAGGTAAAAAAGTCTTTTCAAATGATGGAATTGAAAGTGACTTGGGTTTAGCAATGTTTTTTGTTTCATCATTGGAAAAGGATTGCTTGATACAAATTCTTGATGAGCAAGTAAAGAAAGATGGGTGCAACGAGCATATTACCTACGTTGCCAAAATTGCAAAAAATTGTATTGAGCTAGAGGGAAAGAAAAGGCCTATCATGAAAGCAGTGAAAGAGGAGCTTGACCAAGTAATACAATCGTTCTCAAAGATTTCTCTGGGTGAAATTTGAATGTATCCTCTTATCTATTGATGAAATATACCGTAACCGAGTACCGTCTTTTATAGGGTTTATTAGTAGTTTTTATGGTTTATATTTGAATCTTAGCTTCCTGTTTCCTTCCTTTTTTACTACAAGCGAGTATTAGAATGCATTAGATTAAGAACTTTTTTTTCGTCGACGATATCTCTTCCATCTTCAAGATCAAGGTCAAGATCATCACTAAACCCATCAACATGCACCTGTTGATTAAATGAAACCTCTCGATAAGTTAGTGATTTCCAGGAGTGTGTTCATGTTTGATTTCTTGGATTTATAATTTCTTGACCTCTTTTGTATAAATCCAGCCAACCCTTTACGTTAATTAGTGTTTACTTATAATATTTATATATTGTAAGCAGCTTAATAATACCAATTTAGTATTACATCATCTTAAAAAAACTTCCTAGAAGGTCAACCATGTCTTGCTCGCTTTGTGCAGTTCTTCTCTCGTTCACAACTAATGCATTCAAAATTCATTGGTTATATTTGAGGTGGGGTTATTTGAATGACCTGATATTTCTCTCATGAACAGATCAAAACGATATGGGATTTGTCCAAAGTGTAAATATTATGTATTTCATAGTTTTTACAAAGTTAATTAGAGAAATTCATTGGGTGGATGTGTGTGTATATTAGTGCTCATAAATCCTAGATTTTTAGAGGTAACTTTATAAAATAATAATCAATTTTGAGAATTGTTATAATTAGATCACTAATAAATTTTTTTCCAATCAAGTCATTAAAGTTTTAGGATTGTTTTAATTAGGTAACTCATAAATTGAAAGATATTTAGAAAAAATTGAAATATTTAAAAAGTTAACAATATTAATAATAAAACCAAATTATTTAAAAAGTGTTACGAGTAATAAGAAAATTTAAAAAAAATATGAATGAACTAATTAAAACACTTCTAAAACTTTAATGACCCGATTGTAACAAATAAAAATATTAGTGACCTGATTGCAACAACTAAAAATATGAATAACTTAATAAGAAACCTACTACAACTTGCTTACTATTCTTTATAGTTTTTTATTTTTCTTTTGGGAAAATAACATTATTAAATTATTGAAATAGAATAAAAGGCAAATTGTTGAAATAGAATAAAAGGCATCAATCTATAGAAGTGTAGTTAAATTGATTTCACATGTCTGCATATAAGAACATAGAGATGAAGTTGAAATATGGAGAAAAAGATGAAGATAATCGACTTGAAAATGAAATAGTAGATATTATTTTGATTTTGATATGTGAGTGAGCCTGATATAAACAAAATGAATAAGGCTATATACAAATATGAACATATAAAATTGTTGTCAATAATTTGTAGCTAGACTCACACTCAAGCGAATCGTTAACTGATAATCTTGAATGCTAACCAGGCTGATGACTCAAGAGAGACTACGAACTAGTTGTTGCTTGCATGTTAAAATTAGGACGGGAAAATTAACACCAAATTCATCAAACCCTAATTTGATAAATAACTTGGAATTAAAATTAAATCACTAGGATGTCCTTGAAATCTATTATTCTTTCAGATTAAACCATTTGTGCACTTACAATTGATTTAATCGGATAAAATCAAGAAGTAGAAACAAGAACCTGATGAAGTTTTTGTGGCACAAGAGTGCTCTATGTTTCTCTCTGTAGATTGTGTGTAAACAATGAAATTCTCAAGAATCCTATAAAACTGTCGATCATAAAATTTTAACAAATATACATATTCACTTTATACCCCTTGAGTTTATTCCATGTTTTATAATTATCCTACACTTTAACTAATAGGTTTAATTTATAAGTAATATAATATGAATATGTATATTTATATATAACCCAATATTACCAAAATCCTAACATTTCTCCCACATTTTAGTAATATTCATGATCAACACAAGCAAACTTCACCATAATTAAACTTATGCATAAATAAAATATCCTACGGATTGAATTTCACATTAGTATCTTATGCAATCCAAATATTCGAATATCAAGGTATCACAACGATTGAACCCATTCTATTCATTTGAATACTTGAAGTTAATACACACATAAATTCACAACTCTATAGTTCTAACTTGACATAATGTTTTACTAGCCTATGTCTCATCCTTCAAAGAGTATATCAAAGCCAAGTCCAAGCTTCTTGAAGCAGCTAAACTTCATACTCTTATAGGTAGTTCTCATGTTGCACCTGCAAATGCAATTTACCAAAGAACTATTAAGAAACTATGTTTTAACCTTCTTTATCTTGTAGTCTGAATACATACCTTGGGATGCTATGTTGCATTCCAATATCTCATGACAAGCCTTCCATATTGAATTCAATATTTAACATTCTATTAAATAGGAATTGGGTATCTTAACATGAAATATTAAGAAATGGACTTCAGACCCATCCATATGGCTGATTTATTCATGAGATCTCTTTCTAACCCTTTAATTAAATGAACAACCATGTTGTGTTGAGATTTTATAAACCCAACAGATATTATTTCATTCATGATTAATTCCCTAACCATGCTATGTCCATTCATGATTAATTCCCTAACCATGCTATGTCTTACACCTAAGTGTCTAGACTTTCTATTATACACTTGACTATATGCCTTAGCCAGTTTAGCAGCACTATCACACCTTATCAAAATAGGTGATATCAGTTTAGGCCATAATGGAATTTCATATAATAAATTCCTTAACCTTCAGCTTCTTTTTTGGCTAAAGCTAATGCTACAAACTCAGACTCCATTGTAGAGTTTATAATGCAAGTTTGCTTTTTATAAGCCCAAGAAATTACACCTCCACCTAGTAGAAATACCCATCCACTAGTAGATGAATGGTCTTCTAAATTCATTATCTAACTTGCATCTGAAAACCCTCGTAGAATAGAAGGTGAACCTGAATAACATAAGCCATAGTTCATGGTTCCTTTTAGGTACTTTAGCAGTCTATTCACTGCTTGCTAGTGATCTGGACTTGGGTTACTTATGTACCTGCTCAATCTTCCCACTGCATATGCTATATCAGGTCTTGTACTAACCATAGCATACATCAAACATCCTATTGCCTTGGCATAATCCAATAGATCAATAGGATTTCCTTGATTTGGCATAAGCTTAATAGTAGGATCTATAGGAGTTCCAACAAGTAAGGAATTAAAGCAATTGAATTTATTTAATATCTTCTCAATGTAATGAGATTAAGAGATAGTAACTCCATTGCTACCTCGGGTGATTCTTATTCCAAGAATTACTTCCGCTTCCTTCATATCTTTCATGGAAAATCTTGATGATAAAAACTCCTTAGTTTTATTAACTTGTCCTTGATCTGTACCAAAGATCAACTTGTCATCAACATATAAACAAATTATGACTCCTTTTCTAGAAGAATTAAATTTATTGTAAAGACACTTATCAACTTGGTTTAGGATAAAACCATCTGACATGACAACCTCATCAAACTTTTGATGCCATTGTTTAGGAGTTTGTTTTAAGCCATAAAGAGACTTAATCAGCTTACAGACTTTATGCTCTTGTCCAGTCATGACAAAACCTTCAGGCTGTTTCATATATATTTCTTCATCTAATTCACCATTTAAGAAAGTAGTTTTAACATCCATTTGATGTATTATAAGGTTATGTATAGCTGTTAGAGCTAACAATAATCTTATAGTATATATTCTTGCAACTGGAGCATAAGTGCCAAAGAAGTCTATCCCTTCTTTTTGTATAAAGCCTTGTCATACCAACCGGGCTTTATACTTATCTATACTCCCATCTACCTTTACCTTTTTCTTGAAAATCCATTTACACCCCGGAGGAAAATCAGTAAGTTTCCAAGTTTTATTATGCATGATGGAATCAATTTCATCTTGTACAACTTTCTTCCAAAATTTTACATCTCTTGAAGCCATAACTTCACCAAAGGTCTTTAAATATTCCTCTACTATGAAACAGTATTGATATTGATGCCTAATTTCATCTCTTAAACCTTCTACTAAATATAGTTGAAATTCATCTTCAAATGACTTTGCCTTTCTAGTTCTAGTACTTCTTCTAGACTTGGGAGGAAGAACTGCATTATCAGTAGAATCACCGATCCTACTTCTTGAGAGTTTACCCACATCAAGAGGTCTAGGTATGATGTAAATCTTTCCTCATCATAGATAGCATCTCTAGATTCTATCACATGCACTGAATCATTTGGTTCTATTACATAGAACCTATATGCTTTTGAGTTCTTAGCATATCCAATAAAGATACAATTTATGCCTTTCTCACCTAGATTCTTCCTAATAGGATCCGTAAGGCGTACAATTTCCCTACATCCCTAAACTCAAAGATAATGCAGATTTAGAGACCTTTCTTCCATAGCTCATAAGGAATTATCTGGATTTTCTTATTGGGAGTTCTATTTAATAAATACAATGCAATCAACATAGCATCTCCCCAAAACCCATCACTCAAACCAAAATAAGATAACAAAGAATTGACCATTTATTTTAAAATTCTATTCTTTCTTTATGCCACACCATTTTGTTAAGGTGTATACGGTACTGTGGTCTGATGTATGATTCCAGTGAACTAAAAATACACCGAATCATAGTACTCCCCTCCCCTATCTATTTTGAGGGTCTTAATCAGATCACCATGAAACATTTTAACCTCTTGTTTATAAATTTTAAATTTATCAAGAGTCTTATCTTTTGCATGTAATAAATAGACATAACAATATCTAGTTGCATCGTCGATAAATATGATTACATATTTATTATTTCTTAATGATGGTGTGCTATGAAAATCACATAAATCAGAATAAACGAGATCCAATACTCGAGAATTCCTTTTTACATCTTTAAAAGGTTTTCTTGTTATTTTTGTTAACTGGCAGGTTTACCATTTATTATTGTTCATATCAAAACCGGGTATTAGACTCATTTTTGCCATCTCTTGCATTCAGAATAGTTAATATGTCCTAATATAACATGCCACAAGTTAGATATAGAATATTATACGAAGATGAAGATGTCATGTAAACAGATTCATTATCAAATGGTACATGAATATTAAGTTTAAACATACCACTAGATAGATAGCCAAATCCAACAAACACACCATGTTTTGACAACATAAACTTATCTGACTCTATTACTTGTCTAAATCCATGACCATTTAACATAATTCTGGATATAAGATTTTTTCGAATCCCCGGTACATACAACATATTATCTAACATTAATTGTTTACTAGAAGTAAATAAAAGTTTGACTTTTCCAATCCCTTTGATAGGCTCGGTTGATACATTCCTCATCCTTAGCATGGATCCATCTTCAATTAATTCCAGTTTCACAAACCATTTTGAATCCTTACAAACATGGCTAGTAGGACCCGAGTCTACCCGCCAAGCTGCCAAATCATCTTGTACATAGAATGATTTAGCAATTGGTGAAATGTGCTCAACTTTATTCAATTTAATATTCGAACACCTTTTTGAATTATTAACGGTCACCGTCAATGATTCACCAATAGCCTTAGTGCTATCAATAATGGACTTAAGCCTAAAAACCTTTGACTCAATTAGAACCGAAGGCACTTGGGCTGGAGTTTCTTGGGCCCCAAAAATTACTTCACCTTTATTACTTTCTAACCCATTTCTTTGAAAAAAATTACTTTGTACAAATTCATATTTTTGTGTGTTTGAGTTAGATTATTAGACTCACATTCAATCAAATTCATTGAATCTAAAGATGAATCAGATAACTTACTTTGTTGAGGCGTTGGATCTCCACTTGAACCCTTGTTTCCACCCGGTAGCTTCACGCGGCAATCCTTTTTCTTGTGACCAATCTTGCCACATCTCCAACATCCTACATTAAGTTTCTTTTTTTTTGTTTTTGATAGCCACCTTTTTCCTTCCTTTCCTTTTCATTGAATTGATTTTCTTTCTTGAACTTACCATCCTTTTCAACTAAGTTAACCGAGTTTTGACCCTTTTCAATTTTCCCTTTCAATTTTCCAAATTCTTGAATCCTAAGAGTTTCTTCAATCCTGATATGGCAACCCAATTAAACCAAACTTAACTCCTCTTTTTGATGTTTTAAGGTATGCTTAAAGTCCTTCCATAATGGGGCCAATTTATCAATGATGCTAAAGACTGCAATTGACTCATCCATGTGCATCTTATGTTGTTTAAATTGCCAAGATTATATTGCAACTCATTAAATTGATCCATAATTGGCCTAGTATCAGTCATCTTGTATGAATTAAAGTTACTTACAAGAAACTTTTTACTAGATGCATCTTCTGTCATATATTTGGTTTCCAAAGAATCCTATAAATCCTTGCAGACTCGACACTTTGACATACACCAAAGAGTGCATCACATATCCCATTTAAAATATGCCCACGACATATATAGTCATCATTTTCCCACTTCAATCGCATTTTCTATTGATCAAGAGTTTCCTCTTCACTTACCTTAAGCATTGGAGGGGTCAAGACATACACAACTTTTAAAGTTGTTAAGAGAAAATGTATTTTTTTCATCTTCTAAAGTCTTTCCCCTTAAAATTTTCAAGTTTTGAGAACTTGCTAGATATATCCTTAATCGATTCCCCCATAGCCATCTGAATTGAATTGATAATGCATTTTAAAAAGTCATTATTTGATTTAATTTAATTCAGTAAAGAAATTGATTTATTATTGTTTATAACTCACTGAAGAATCAATCTTTGGTCCAATAAAAACGCATTGAATTGAATCGATTAACTATTGTTATTGTTTTCAAACGGAATGGTGTGTTTGTTGGTTATGAAATAATTTAAATGAAACTTTGATTCAACCAATACGCACCACTGACAATGTACTTTCGATCCATTATCAAAAACCATTTCAATAATTCACAAACTTCAACAAGTGGTCAAACGGAATCGGATTTAATAAAATTTGGATATCGATCCAATTGAAAACAATTTCAATTATCCACAAGATTGAAAACGATAACAATACTTCATAATAATTAGTACTAAATCAAATAAATGGTTTAATCTTTGTTGAAATGAGGAAGGGAAAATTAACACCAAATTCATCAAACCCTAATTTGATAAATAAATTGGAATTGGATTTAAATCACTAGGATATTCTTAAAATCGATTACTCTTTCAAATTAAACCATTTGTGCACTTACAATTGGTTTAATCGGATAAGATTAAAAAGTAGAAACAAAAACCTGAATTGAAATGATGAATTTTTTGTGCCTTGAAAGTGCTCTCTGTTTCTCTCTGTAAATTGTGTGTGAACAATTGAATTCTCATAAATCCCCCAAAATTGTCGATCAAAAAATTTAACAAATATACATATTCACTTTATACCTCTTGAGTTTGTTTCATGTTTCATAATTAGCCTAAACTTTAACTAATAGGTTTAATTTATAAATAGTATAATATGAATATATACATATATATATATATATCCCAATATTACTAAAATTCCAACATTGCATTCATGTTTGGTAATATTTTCAAAACAGTGGCTTTAATTCAATATACAAGCCAATAAAACTATGTGGAAGTGAAGTACATGCATAACAATCAAAATATATATATTCAATTTAAAAATATTTGTATTTAAATTAATCTATTTAAGTATTGGTCAGCAAGTTATGAGTAGTTCATCAGATCAATGAGAAGATACCATTTATGATCTTGACTTACTAATCGTGAACAGTCAAGTATGCAAGTAAGTGGATCCGAGATAATTCAATCGCTGCCTGGCTGCTCACATATATATGGGAATATTATGATTCCGTAGCCATTTTGGGAGAAGAGGACTGCAATCTCAGCCAACACTGACGTGTAATTGTATGAATCTGAAGTTGTATCACAACAAAGAATTTGTATTGTTAGATTAATCTTGACGGGTCGGTCTACGGGTCGATTTTATTAATTAGAGTTTAGTTAGTGTTTTATTTAGTGAATTAAATAAATAGTAGAATTAAGGTCATGGGTTGAATCAATCATTTGGATCCGGTATATTAGAGGTATTAGAACATTAGGTTTGTTGCAAAAAAAGGAGGAAACGTGGGTTTACTTTCTCCTGTATTTGAGTCTATGAATTGGGTATGTGTAGCCACCTAGTATATTAAATAATAATGAAGTTTTTCCTTTTCTACACTTGCTTTTCTTGTTACCTATTTGAAGATTTTCCTTCAAACACCATTTTAGCTTCTGTAAGTTCATTTCAGTTTGTAAGTTTAGAGGGTTGATAACCAACATTTGCTATCAGAGCCTAAGGCTCATACCATGTTTGATACCAACATTTCATATGACGAGAACGCAAGAAAGGAAAGAAGAAAGAAAGAGGCTGATCTAAATCAGTAAAGAAACAAAGAAGAAAGAAGGAGGGCTGATTGAAATCAGCAAAGAAAGAAGAAAGAAAGAAAGAAGAAGGCATTGTAAGAACGATGAAAGAAAGAACCGGCGTCGCATTACAAGAAAGAAAGAGAGGAGAAAGAAATCGATAGAAAGAAGAACAAAAGAGGTTATGTCGCTTCATAGAATGAAAATGAAGAATGGTGATGGTACAAGCAAACGAAGCAAGTTTGATGTCTTACCAAGATCCTACATTAACCGCAACCAACTATCTGGTATGGGATATCAAGGTTAAGTCCATCTTAGATGCACATGGTCTCTTGGAGACGTTAGAACCAAGGACTCTTGTGGAAGAACTGGATGCTAAGAAGTCAAAACATGCTTTAGCCTTCTTGTTTCAAGCATTACCGGAAGAGATAATGTTGCAAATGTTGAGTCGTACTGATCCAAAGAAAGTGTGAGATACTTGGTTGTAGATGGGGTGAGGATGGATCCAATTGCAATGTTAAAAAGAGAGCTTGAATGCTTGTGGATGAAGGAAGGAGAGCTCGTTGATCATTGTGCTACTAAGTTGACTGGATTGGTTTCAAAGTTAAGGAGCCTTGGGCATGAAGTTGAGGAAGAAAAAGTAGTGAGAAGGATACTTGATACAATGCCAAAGTCGTTCGTGAATAGTTTTTTGAGTTGGATACGATGCTCTTTGATGAAGCGGTTTGGTGGCTTAAGGCTCGTGAAGAAATATTCAAAAGCCATGGTGAGAAGGAGGGAGAATAAGGTAAATTATTACTTTCTAGTTTAAATGGTGAAGAAAGAATATATAGAAGAGAAAGAGGTAGAGGAAGAGGGTTTTGGTAGAGGTGAAAGAGGACGAGGAAGAGGTTCGGGTCAAGGCGAAAAAAGCGGGTTCCGGTGCTTTGAATGTGGAGAATTGGGCATTTTAAATATGAGTGCATTAAATAGAAAGAGAAGGTTCATGAAACTCATTTAATTCAAGATTAATAACCTACTTTACTTTGAAAAAATGGGTTAAAATTAAGGGGATGAATCTTAGATTAATCTTGATAGGTCGGTGTACAGCTCGGTTTTATTAATTAGTAGTTTAGTTAGTGTTTTATTTAGTGAATTAAATAAATAATAGAATTAAGGTTGTGGGTTGAATTGGTCATTTGGGTGGTCAGGTATATCGAAGGTATTAGAACGTTAGGTTTGTTGCAAAAAGAAGGAAACATTGGTTTACTTTCTCCTGTATTTAAGTGTATAAATTGGCGATATATAGCAACCTAATTTATTAATAATAATGAAGTTTTTCCTTATCACTTACTTTTCTTGTTACCTATTTGAGAGTTTCCTTCAAACACCATTTTAGCTTATGCAAGTTCATTTCAGTTTGTAAGTTTAGAGGGTTGATTAACCAACATGTACTTCAACACATATCATTAGACTTTTTCATGTGTGGTATGTTGCCAATGACCTATTCACGTTATAATAGCACTCATAAATTTAGCGGATCAAACTCACTCATTAGGAGGATGAGAAAGTTTTATGTCTCAAGCTTGATGAACCCCCTAATTATTGTTGGGTGCCACACTAGGTCGGACATCATGACCATCAACGGTGAAGAGCACATAACAGGAGGTACATCAAGGTGCCGCTGCAATATGTTGGAGCATGGTCTATGTTTTGGCTTCGGTTGCGGGCACGTAAAATATTTGTGAAGAGCACATAACAAATTTCTGTATCCGCTCACAAAGAAACATAATGGAAGTAGGAAACTAGAGTTATATAACTGCTCGTATGCGTTTATTGTTCGGATTGATAAAGACACTTTTCACGGATCAGATTTTGATAACATGCTAAATCGATCGTTGCCTGTGGTTCTTGAATGGACAGTTGGGGATGATGATTGTAAGCGTGTGCACGAGGACAAAACGAATTACACTTGTAAAGAGAATACAGTATGCATTGACTCTTATTCCACAACCATGAGTATAGTTGTCGTTGCGTTCTACGGTACCAGGGTAACCCGTTCCTTCCCAATGGTTGTCAAGGTACTTGTTGCATGTGTTATGTAGTTAATACCATTAGATTTAAGTAAAATAAATGCACCATTCAAGATGGTTTTTCTTGTTTTTTAGATATCAATGAGTGTGAATGAGCTCTAAATGATTGCATATATGGGACATATGGTTGTGTTAACACGAATGGGAGTTACACTAGCTTATGCCTCTTAGGTAAGAGCAGTGAAAGTAGAGAACATAGAAATGGTTGTTATAATCTAGAAGCTCCCATGTCACATGAAAATTTATATATGGGTGAGTCTAATCGCAATTTTCATATAACTTCTGCACTGATCGATCTATGAAGCTTATTATGAGCGCTTCATGACTTTGTGAAGAGTAATTGTTTTCTATTCAATGGAAATTTGTATCGATTTGCAGGTAACATCATAGGTGTTATAGTTGCTGTTACATTAACACTCATATTATACTCTGGACTCAAACAAAGGAGGATCATGAAGGGGCTAAATATTGTTACACTCTTGAGATGTTGTCTGGAAACAAAAACTCTGCCCCTTCTTGTTTATGAGTTTGTAACCAACTGTCTTTCACCACCTACATGAAAAGAATTGTGCATCTTTCTTGACATTCGAAGGCGCCTAAACAAAGCCACGCAAACTGCAGAGGCCATTGCTAAACGAGTCGTCGAAGTACTATCACGTTAATTCTGCGAATACCCGTGAAGTTCTTCACCCAAACCCACAAATTCGACCCAAGAGTCACGAATTTGAAAAGACAAAGTTCTTAATTCTCAATAAAATCTGGTGTCCTTCTACATTACAGAAACTGAACTTAAATAAGAAATCAAACATGCGAGATGGGCCTAAACAAGCAACCCTAGGCCCAAACAAAAGCCCAAAACAAA
>BJCO01362338.1:0-10384 GCA_018326465.1 Flaveria floridana
GTTCAATAATATTATTTGAAGTGTTATTTAAATTAGTTGTATAACACCAAATAATAATGAGAGTATACTTCTTATACAATTAAATGGTTAATTGCATAAACTAGTTAAAAGACTAGACAATATATATATGTGTGTTAATATTTGATATTTATACAAGAAAACTACTTATTTTCTACCCATGTGACCGTCCCCCTTTATTTGAGTGGGAGACACACATGCTCCACTAATATATTCTCTTGAAAACACACACATATGCATGTTTTGTCTCCTCCACTAACTAGTGCATAAGATGCTCTCTCTTTCTCACAATTCATAACATGCAACTTTGAACAAAAACTCTCTCCTTTCTTCTCTCTAATCCACGGCAATTGCAGCTGAAAGAAAGAGAGTTTTAGTTTGTTCTTGGTGTTCTTATCTCCCTAACAAGACTTGTTTGCATATAAGCTTGGGGTATACACACTTGAGGGTTCCTCCTCTTGGAATCTTGGTCGATTTCATCCTCCCATCTCATCAACATTGCTGCTGAAAGTTCATGGTTCTGAAGGCTTTTTGGCAGCTTACCTTTTGGAGTTTTGGTGTCCAAATCCAAGGAACTATGATGCTTACTTAGAGCCTTGTGGGAGTGAACACTAGAGGACTTCTAAGCTTGAAGTTTTGGCCACATTTTCAGCCTCATCTCAACCTTTCTTTGGTCGAATCTTACTGCTGGAAAGGTAGTTTGGCAGCCCCTTTGTGGCTGTCATATTGTGTTGTTTTCAAGTACACATAGCATGTTTATTCACATATAATGATCCTTTGATTAATGGGTTTGTTTTATACACTTATATGGTCACCTAAAGAACATAATTTTCAGCTTATAAACAAAGTTATAATGCTAAACTTCCGCTGCGTTTTTCAGAAAGTTTAAGAGGTTAATCTATGATTTTATGTTCTAACAAACCCTTCATTTCTTTTGTATATAGATGCAACAGTACATATAGTTACTATTTTGGATGTATGTATGGCTGTGTTTTGCATGTATACATATATAGTTAAGTGGATTAATTGAATTGTATAAGGGTAGTGCATGACTTGTAGTTCACCAATAGGTTTTTGTGGAGATGTAAAGCATGTATGTATGACTTTGGCATGTGAGTATTTGTGTTTGGTTGTTAGTCTTTAATTTCATGAGGTGTAATAGTTCTATAACTGTGCACCTTGAGTGTGAGTTCTTGTTGTATAGGAGCAACATTTAAAATAAGTGTGTGGTACGTGTCAACTTTACACATACAATAAGTATATTATACGTGGGTGGTAAGTAATAAATAATGAGGGCATATTTATATATATATTATTATACCATTAAAATGTATAAAGTATACTGATATGGATTGCCACAGATATACAGGAATGATTGAGTTGTGAGTGCGTGACTTATGCTAGTCGTGTTTACTTGTAAATAAGGAAAACCAATAACCGACGTTGTAACCGAACAGTGAACATAAAACCGTACCATTCTTATATTAATATTCAGTAATTAATATTATTTGTTTACTGGATGAATTCTAGGTTATTCGGGAACCTAATCTCCTGCTCTTTAAATTACGTTATTGCTGTGCATTTAAGGTGAGTTCTCAGCCCCGTTTTACTACTTTCTTGGGGTGAAAGAAACGTGTGTTCAAACCTATTTTCATTGATCAGTATTACTATAATATCACTTGTTTACTAGTGTTATACCACTTAAGTCCTCATACTCGAACCGTTAATGTACGTATTTTGTCGAGTTAATTCTGAGTAGATCTACTGGGCTTGACAAACCCCACCGGGCTAGTCGTGCTAGCACAACGTTCATCAAACGGGTGTTTAATTGACCTAATTTCTATTGTTATGACCTGGTATTCACAGCTGAGGCATTCATTTACATTGTCAGCTTTGGTTGTGAATTTCATACCCTTAGTAACTGGTTATGTAGACTAGCTATCTACTGAGATTACTTTGTTTACTGTATCTGTTTACTTTATGTTCTTTTTGTCAAAACTTGTGAACTCACCAACCTTATGTTGACACTTAGTATGTTTCTTTCAGGTTCCTAAGGCGTGCATGATAGGCTCATCTCATATTGCATTTCATCATTGTCTGTCAACAAAACACTTTAACATTTGCTATCAGCTTATTATTTGGTTTTGCGTGTGTCGCGTCGTTTGAATTATGAACTAATACGCTTCCGCAACTTCTATTATGTTTTCTTGTTTAACTCTGATTTGGAAACTTTAATAGGAATGAGTAATTGTGTCTTATAAATGTCTTGTCGTTTGGTGTAACTAATGGTTGAGATCCTAGTATGTCACGCGCCTAACGGTATTACTCCGTTTGTGGAAATTAAGGGTGTGACATCATTATCCATAGCTTGTCTAACAAGCATGGAGGTTGGGACTGAATTCCAGAAGACCTCTCTTTCATAGTCCATGGGATGGTTCATGGGGTCAAGTTCAGGTATTCACAATTTGTGTATAATAATTTGCTTGCAAACTTGGACTCCTTAGAATATTATATGTTCCCTAGATATGTCGAGCACCTTCTCAACTATGAACTGGGCTCACAGTTGAGGGGAACAAGTAATGTTCTAAAATTGGAATAGATGAAACCTGACATCTTCAAGACTATGTGAAAGCCAACTGTTGGCTTCTAAGGGGTAGAAACAACCCTCGTCCCAAAAATGTTAGAGCTCATTACACAAGGTGACAACCTAGCAGCACCAGCTAGTGTTGAACCCACACGTTCTACTTCAAGACAACCCACACAGCCACAAATAACCATCACCTACCAAAGAAAATCCAAATAAACCCCTACACAAGTTATTCAACTGGTGCAGGCCCCCATATCACCACCCATATAGGAGGAAGTGGACACTGGAGCTCCGCACTTATCTTGAGGAGCACACCACTCCCATCTCACAAATAATCAGTCATGAGGTTCCTCATGCTCAGACTGAAGAGCTCATAACCCAAAAAGTCTTAAGCCTTCATTCAGAGTTTCAACACTCTAGTGAACAACCTTCAGGGGAAAGTACCATCCCCAGCCTCTAGATCTAAACCAGTCAATTCCCAGCCTTGAATTCTATGATGACGAGGATATGGCACTTAGTGAGTATCATGGATCTCTCTTTTCTCTCCCTGTTCAAAAGAAACGAGTACTCCTGTGTCACCCATATCTAACCCACATCATCCACCCATAACTGAGGTGGATCTTCCTGAACCTGTTAAGGAGATCCATATAGAAGAGGCTCTCACTTCTGCAAGTGATTACATCATTAAGACCTCAACCATGGCAACCCAACCCATTGACACTTCAACTGAAGTTATCAGTGAGTAGGGGAAATCCAACAGCCAAGAACAACAAGCTTGTGATGAGGAAGAAGACTTAGGTCCAATTTTCTCATCCCCTAGTGATTCTTCTACTAAAGATGAGGGCAATCTCAGACTAAAGGTGCAAAAAATGACCAACACATGCACCTATTAGTTTCAAAGGTCAGTCACTTGGAATATCAAGTGACTACCTTGCAAAGAAGGGTCAATGATCAGCAACTTGAGATTTCTGATCTCAAGGAAAAATAGCTATGAGACCTTTTAGGAGGACTCAACCAGGAACACAAGAACCTGAGGATGTATTAGACTTAACCTCTATCTCACCTATGTAAGTGGGTGATGCTATGAAAAAGGGGGAGGAAGTTATTATAATCACAGAACCTAGGAGTCCTTCTCAGAGTATGGACATTGAGGATTAACCACCCTCACTTGCAATTATCCACACTCAGCAACCTCCTCAAATTTATACTGAAATAGACTCTCTTATACAAAGTCTATTTAAGTAGGGTATGTCAAGGGCAATGTCATCCCCACCCTATGGAGCTGCAAATGAAATATATATGTGGAGATATGATGCTGATAGAAGAGCCCTGGTACTCCATAGATTTCATGAACAACAAGAGGTCTTCAACTTTCAGACCTTGAACTTCTATGACAATCTTTCTTTATTCAATATGCCACTAGTCAACCTTACTCAACATAGGCAGGGTGGCATATTGGCTGAGAGAATTCAAGACAGGATTGTTGAATAGTTAAGGTATAGAAGAAGGCAACTACAAACAGGCAATGTCATTGGTCAACTGGAAGTTGAGGTGGAACCCAAGATTAGCTTTGAAGGGGAAACCTTGACTGAAGGCCCAGTGACAGAACCTGTGAGCATTGTCATAGAAACAACTACTTCAACATCCTTTACCCCCAGTGAGGCACCAATTGGTGAAGGTGCTTCACAACCTCTCTCTGGCCAGAGCTTGACTGCTAAACCAAGCAATAAAGGCCAAAGCTCTCTCCACCCTGAGTCACCAAGGCCTACAAGTGACAAGGGGAAGAGGAAAATGACCTCTAAGGAGATTGAGGATGAGGAAAGAGGGAGGAAGAGGAAGCTAAGGGAAGAGAGTTCAACTGGTTCCTCAGGCTTCATGGAAGCTGTAATCAGGACAGCCCCCAGGCCAAACACTCAAGATGATGAGTTGAGGGTTGCCAGATTGAACTATTTAGGAACCAGAAACTACAACATTGATGAACTCATCTCTCTTAATTTAGATGAGCTAAATAAACTAGCATACTTAGAGCTGATAAAGGAGAAGAGGGAGGCTGAGGATGCAGAATTGCTCCTCAAGGTTAAAGAATAAAGAAGGCAAAAGAGGTTGTACAAACATGCTCCTACTCTCTCCCTAGTTCATGAAAGCCCTGAGAGAGAGGCTATGGCAACTGAACAACCTCAGGTAGACAAGGAGGCTGATAGACAAAACATGATCAACTACCTGAGTACCACATGCCTCTATCAGGGATCTGCACTTCTTCCTCTCTCATATGAATATGTTGAATTTGAATATCTTAAGCAGCTGGAACAATAGTTCATCAATGAACAAAAGGCTTCTAAGAGAAAGATGAGGGAAGAAGCTACAAAGTCAAGAGCTATTATCCAAAAAGAGTCAAAAGAAGTATGCTAATAGACAGAGGATGATAAGCTTCTTGAAACTGTATGGATTCTCCAGAAGGATGCTTGGTCCAATGTCTCTATCCACTATGGATGAGCACATTAGAGTGATCAAGAAGAAGATTAAAAAAGGAGAGCTTGTGGACTTGCATTCTCCACCAAGCCAAGCTCCTCCTGAGGTAGAGGTTATGGTTGAACCAACACAGACAACACAACCTTGGCCTTCAGCTGCCTCTCAGCCAACCTCATCTTCTATTCCACAATAGGGTTCTAATCTTTCTCCTTCTGAACCTATAAGGGAAGAGGACCTAATGGAGAGAGACACAACATAACAACCTAGTACTCAAAACCAACCTTCTTAGTTAAACACTCCAAAAAGGAAAAAAAGAATGGCCCTGAAGAGAGTATATAAGAAGAAAAAGGCATCCACTTCCAGACCTAATGATGATTCAGAACATTCTGAGGAAGTTCAACAAGAGGCTGCTTAACCAACTCCTACTCAAGCATAACCTCTTGCAGCTGGAAGACCCATCTTGTCTTAGACATTTGCTACTAATCTAGACAGATGGTATGTCATCAGAGATAAAGGTAGTCAAGATGTCTACTTTTGGCAAGACATGCTTGATCTATCTCTTCATGATCTCCATGACATGAGAAGGTACTATGAGAGTCCGAAGGATCCTGACCAAATGATGAAGAAGGGAATGGTCTTGATCCTAATGAGGACTGTCAACAGATGAACAACCTTCTCTGTTTTAGTAGCATCAGCCTAGCGGGAGTTTGTAAGGTTTTAAAGACTGATGTAACTAAAGCAACCAAAGGCTTCCTGCATGCATGCACTTAGTACAAGGTAGAAGTTGCTTTGGAAGATTTACACTATACTTAGAAAACTCTAAGTGTAAAATCTTCCGAAGCCAAAGACCAAATCTTCCGAAGCGAAAAGATGAAGTCTTTCGAAGCTTTAAGGACAAAGTCTTCTGAAGCCAATGAAGTGAAGACTGATTTCGTCCGAAGACAGAGGAGAACATGCTTAACTCGGATGTACTTTTGCATAAAGTTGACCCACTTTCCGCTGCAACTCTAAAGACTCACCAACTTGCATGAGTTGGTGAAAAGGTCCATGCTTTTTCAACTGTATGTTGAGGTCTTGAGTCTGTAAGTTTCTACTTTATGTGATTTTATCTTTTGTAATATATTAGGATGTGAGCTATGGCATGTCATAATCACTAGTCAAAAGGCAATCTGCCTTTTGACTCTACATTGATTTTATTGTCTTTCAATGTTCCAACTAGCTTTCCAAGTATAGCCGGTTGTAGGATGTAGTATAAAATATCTTAGGGTGTTGTATTCTATTTAACTTATGCTTTGTAACTCTTGTAAAAGAACTTAAGACTAATATACAACATTCTTGAAAACCATATATATTGTTCTTGAGTTCTGTCTCATTATTACTTGTGTTCTTTGCATCTTGTTCTTAAATCCAGTTCCCTATTTGAACTGTTAAGTGTTCTAACATTCTCTTTATTGTGAGACTGATTGTATTGACCATCCCTTAACCGGTCCTGCATTTTGAGTTTAAAAATCAGGGAATTAAGGTTAGCATCCTAATTAGATTACACTTATGTAACTATGATGAATTGTGTGGTGTGATTAAAGATATAAGTTAAAGTAGTTATATTAATGTTTATAAACATGAGCCATTATGGATTTCTCATAAACCAGCTCTGTAGTGACAAGCAAAGCCACATCGAGTCACTTATAATGCTAACCTCTAAGCCACTAGTGATGTAGGTAATACTTATGTACCCTTTCAACATACAAGTTTTGAGAATAACTTAATATTAGAAAGATATTTGATCAAGTTTCTTTTTAGAATACCATTAATTTTAGAAAACCATAACAATTAATGTAGATTTCTTAGACAAATAAAAGTGAACCCGCTAATGTTCAGGAAGTTAAAGTGATATGATTTCTCGTAACCATTTCTAGTTCATTAGCAATGGATTTTTTATGGACACCGGTTTCATAAATAAAAGTTATTTCATACGTTTTTTCTGTTTTTTTCAGGATTTCTGGAATTTAATGTTACCTAAGAACAGATTCCCCCTTTCTTTTATCTTTTACTTTCTTTTGTCTTTTAAAATGATCTGTTGGTTTTTAGATGCAATCACTTGATTTGGTAACAGTAATAAAAATACAAAAAATTGAAAAGAATATCAAACTTGTATGACATTCACTAATACAAATCATAAGTTTATAACTTTTCGTTTAAATGTAGATGCTACCTATCAAAGATTTACCCTATATTACCATAACATTAACATAAATCAAAACAAACCATTAGTTCATCACAAATTAAATAATTTTCATCTAGTTATGATGATAATAAGAGTCTAGCTCATAATGAGGTTGCACGCAACATTAACTAAAATAGAAGATAGATATGAAATTATCGGTGAAATGGAACAACCAAATTGATAATACATAATGGATGATGTTTAGACAATCTTGAGCTTTTCTAAGTGTTGTATGCACCTCTCGAGCCTCCCAAGGGTTGTTATTTCATGAGAAAATTCAGTATAGTATCCTCTCTCCAAAAGCTCCTTAAAATGTTATAAATTAGCCTTTATTTATAGTCTTTCTAAATTGTTTAAGCACGGCCCCGTGCCTAAAAGGCATGGTCCCGTGATTAAACAATGCTTACGAAAGTTGATCGGTCTGTACGTGTAGAGATGGACAGACACGACCCTCGTACTTGAGGTGGGGCATGCCCTCGTGCCTCCTGGGCACGATCGCGTGCTTGCTTTTGGGGGACAGTACTTGTCATGTTAGACTATCGAACCCGGTGGTGTGCTAATTTTAGCACGACAATGTGTTTTAGCCTGCGCATGGGGGCGTGCTTAATAAGGCACAACCCGATGCTTGGACTCTAAAGCTCGGTTTTCCAACTTCTTGTTAAGTATGCTCCTTTTGTACATCTTGGTCTTTTAAAACCTGAAAACTTTATTTAACACTTTTAATTTTATTTTCATCATTTTAAGTAAGAATTTAAGGAATAAATGATGTGCATTTGATATTTTTTATGTATAATTTAAAGCATATCATATGACTAAGTTGTTGTAATTTATCAAATATTAAAATAAAGTTGATTCTTGTAGAATTTATTAAAAATATAGTTTGCATCTGATCCTACATCTCGTAATATATACATAGATATACATATATACACACATATATATATATGTGTTTGTATATGGATCCTAAATCCATTTTATTATGTAAACTACCAATTATAGATTTGATAAAGCTAACTCACGAACAAGGGCTTCTTTTTAAGATGTGATGATTCTCTTCTTCTTGTGATTTCTTAAGGAATGTTTTTCCTATGGATGAGATGCTTAGATACATGAGCTTTTAGCTGCCTTTTATCAATTTTATTGCCGCATTAGATGTTAATATGCTTCTTTACTTCATTTTTTAAGGTGGAATTAAAACTCTTGTATTTCTGGAACATACTTTTATATTAAGTAAAGTTATGAATCAATATCAAATTGGAGGAGCTTGCTAGGATGGGTTGGCAAGTAGGAAAGCAATATGTTGGCACCAACTCCCAATTCTTTCTCTTCTTTCTTTTCTCATCCAAAAAAGAGTGCTTGAAGAACAAAGATACGATTATACATTTGCAACAAGGTACCCATAGAAAGAACCTGTGGCTGGATAGATTGCCTAATAGGTGATTTCATCGACCACTAATTTATAAGTAATCTTTTTCCATGGCTTCTCTGCTAATAACTAACCTAATCACTAGGTGAAAAGGAACTTCGCTTCCTAGTCCCAAGATCTACAATCCAACTATTTTTTGTATATAAAGTTAGGAACATAAATATTACTTCTTTATCTTTAATAGCTTTTATTTATCCTTCAACTAATTATATTTTGAATTATTTGATTATTCTCAAAGATGTGTTTTTCAAATGACTAAAAAAGATTTAGATTTAACATGTTTTTAAAGAGGAAAGTAAATGAGAATATTTTTCGCTTTGCTATATTCTTATGGAAGAATTTCATCTATAGGGCTGCTTGGCAATTTCTGAACCAGTGAGTGCTGAACAAGTAAGAGATCTAACTTGGTAAGAAACTCTGAATCACTTAATGTTTAGTTGGATCTCTGAATAACTATACAAAATAACTATTTTACCCCTCTAAACTATTTTGCATAGAATTTATTTATTTGGTCAGATATCTGAATTACACGATTTGTGACAAATTTAACAGTAAACTTATTTTATTAATAGAATATAATACGAATTATAATAATATCTTGATAGAATCTAAATTCACTATTGAAAGGATCTCAGCATCTAGTTTGATCAATTAGATTGGATTTGCAGCGTAATATCGTATGAATTAGAACAAATTATAGCAAGAACACACAAGTTATATCAATGAAACAATATGATTATAGAGAGAGAGAGAATTTCTGCCAAAAGGTATATATTCATTCAACACACGCTTCGGCACGGTTACAATTAGGTCATCTTCCTTTTATAGGAAAGATGACGACAGCTGATGTCACTTGACAATGACATCTAACCGTTATTACAACAAACTACTGAAACAGACTAAACTACTGAAGATGTCTAACAGCTGACATCTTCTTAAAAAAGACAAGTGTAAAACTATTACAACTACTGAACAGAAACTACTTAAACTACAACGTCTGAAGAACATGCTCTTCAGACGTTTTACAAAGTACTGAAACATAAAGGAAAACTACTGGTAAGAAACTACTAAAAGGAAACAACTGAAAGGAAACTACTGAAAGAGAAAACCATCACAACAACTGAAGATTACTTCTTCAACTGTGAAGAGGCTTGGGAAGAGGCTTCAAAAAGTATGATTATCAAGGGATGGATGGGAACTCTATCTTGGGGATCTGGACACAGAGCTGTTGCCCCATCCATGAAGCCTACTTCCCAACTATGAGTCTGTAAGACTCTCTTGTGTAGGCCTCAAGGAAGACTATTTGTTCCTCCATGGTGAGCTTTTCTGCTTCTCCCTTAAAGAGAGACTCAGGCCCATAATACTCAGAGAGGTATTTGACCTGTTTCCTATTTTTGAGCTCCACAGTTGTTATTACTCTGTAAGCAAATTCACCAGGGTGATTACCCTCTAGGAACAACTGGAGCTCATTCTTCCTGACTTCCTCAAGCCTCTTATACACCAACCCCTTTTTAACCACTCTATTCTCCAGCATCTTTTGTGGGGGCAGATTGGCTTTGTAGGCTTTCTTGAAGTCATCAAGGATCTCCCAGGGTGATATTACAATGGCCAGTGTGATCACTTCATCTATGATCTTCTTTACCTGGCCCTTGTATCTCTG
>BJCO01362340.1:0-12639 GCA_018326465.1 Flaveria floridana
TGCATGCAACTTAAGTACATGGAAGTTATTTAGGAAGATTTGACCATGCACAAAGAAAATTTACTAAGTGTCAAATCTTCCATAGCCAAATTCAGAAATCTTTAGAAGCCAAATATCAAGTCTTCTAAGTTTGAAGACAAAGTCTTCCAAAGCTTAAAGAATAATTTCTTCTGAAGACTTTAAAGACATGTGTCCCTAACACTCTTTTAACAAAAGTTGAACAACTTTCCGTTGCCAGCTCTAAAGACTCACCAACTTATATAAGTTGGTGATTATCTCTATACTTTTGTCAACTGTACGTTATGATGTATGTGTCTATAACTTTCCACTTTTGTACTTTTATCCTTTTTGTAATATATTAGGATGTGAGCTATGGCATATCATAGTCACATGTCAAAAGACAATCTGTCTTTTGACTCTACATTGATCTTATTGCCTAGAACCTGGCCTTCAAAGTATGTCCGGCTGTATGATGTAGTATAAAGTATCTCATGTAACCAGTATTTGGACTAAGCATCGGAACACTTGTAAAATTACTTGAGAGCAATGTACATCATCCTTGAAAACCAATAATAGTGTTCTTGAGTTCTTTACTTGTTATTTCTTTGTTCCCTTGTCTAGTTCCCTATTTGATCTAGTCAGTGTGATATTCTCTAACTGTGAAACTGTTGCATAACCATAACCAGTCCTACAATTGGTATAGATGCTTTTTAAGGTCTTGATTGTAAGATCTCACCATCTTAAATCTCTTTAGTTACATAAACACTTGCTCAAATGTTAGCTCTTACTAAAGATGATATAGAAACATACATAATCCTGATGACTTTGATACTTGGTGTATGAGGATGGAAGGTTTCATGACATCTCAAGACAATAGGGCGTGAAGATCTGTAGTCTTAGGACCTCACATTCTAAGCGCTACTTCAGCAACTGCTGGAGGTGGGATGTTACCAAAGGATGTAGCTGACTATTCTGAGGAAGATTGGAGGAAGGTTGATATAGATCAGAAAGCCATGACCGTTTTTCAAACTACTATTCCAAACTCCATCTATAGAGGCTTCAAGAAGTGTAAGACTACAAAAGAACTCTAAGATGCACTGAAGCTAATGTAAGAAGGATCTGATAAAGGCAAGGAAACAAGAAAGACATCATGAAGGAGTAGTTTGAAACTTCACTTTCAAGACAGGTGAAACTAGACTCAACAATACTTTAGGAATGTTGAGATTATTGATACTGTAATGGATGTTAGAGTAAAATTTAAGAATAGGGACATTATGAGGAAGTTCATGTTCTCTCTTCCTAGACAATGGACACACTATTGTTTGGACATCATGAGAATTGAAAAATCTCTTTTCCCTCAATCTCACTAAGCTGCATGGTATCCTGAGTGGTTACCAAATAGAGATGCACATGCAAAATCCATTTACCAGCTCATCCAATAATCAATAGAGTTCAGCCCTTCATGTGGTTAAAAGGGATAGCAGAGAACCATAACATCAACTCATCTGCTAACCTGACAACTAACAAAAAGGTCCTTTTATCACCTTCCTGTAGACACCAATGGAGAGCTACACTCAAGGAAGTCCATTCCAAGAGCCCAGCTCTTCTCAAGCCTTTGTGTATTCTGATGAAAGTTATGGTAACTTTCTCTTTACTATTAAAGACTTGGACTACATCCATCCAGATGATTTGGAGTACATGGAGATAGTCAAGCAGATGGCTCTTCTTGCTCACAGAGCTAAGAAGTTCTACAAGATAACA
Organism: Flaveria floridana; assembly: GCA_018326465.1. Classification (NCBI taxonomy): domain Eukaryota; kingdom Viridiplantae; phylum Streptophyta; class Magnoliopsida; order Asterales; family Asteraceae; genus Flaveria; species Flaveria floridana. Next base: position 1,762 of record BJCO01362340.1, read on the forward strand.
AGAAGAAGGTTTTCAAGCAATGTATATAGTGTAAAGGATGGGCTAGATAAAATCAATGTAAAGTGTTTCAACTGTAACCAAATGGGTCACTTTGCTAGAGAGTGTAAGGCACCAAGAACAAATGGTGGGCAGACATAGTCTAGGCCAAGGTACATTGATGTAGCTCCAAGAACCGAGAAGCGCAACTAAACAAAGCAGCAACCAAGCCTTGATGGTAGATCATGATGGCGGCAAGGTATTGGAACATCTTTGTACTCCTAAATGCATTGCTAATGTAAACATGTACAGGTCCAATAAATTCAAAGTAAGATATGATACTGAGTCCTTAACTATCTCTACTCTAAAACATGAAGTCACAAATGACAGGACTCGGATCAAATATCTTGTTATCAAGTTAACTGAATGCCAGGCTGAGTTGTGATCAGCAAACCCATGACAAAAAAATATGTTCTTGAAGATGAAACCTTCAAGAACATCATATCTTCATCCTTGCATGCAAAGATTTGTTATTAGAATAAGTAGGGACTGCGATCAGGTGAAATAGCTCCTCCACACATATTATTATCAGTCAGATCTCCAAGGTGTGAAACTTATGAAGATGAGCTGCCTCTTATTGATCCTATACAAGCAAAAGATGAAGTGAATATAATAAAGGATGAACCTGAAGTGAGTGAAGAGGTTCATTCTAATAAGGGTCACTATATACCTAGAGAAAAGAAGAAACCAAGAATGGCTAAGTCTGCTAGATAGAACTGGATCAAGGTTGCTAGAAGAAAATCAAAGAAAGTCCAAGAGATCAAGCCCACCATTAACCCAGGCAAAAACAAGTCTTTATCTCTATTGGGTTTGAGGTGAGGAAGACTGAATACTTAACTAAGGACTCTAGTACCAGGAGTTCTAGTTCAAGTTCAAACAGTCCTGGTCAAGAGAAGAAGGTTGAACAAGTGTGCACCACTACTGCATAGCCTAAACCATCCAACTCCAAAGGTAAGCTTCACCCTCAGAATCCTGCTGCATTATCTAGAAAGATGGAAAAAGAGCTAGAAAGAGATCAAGATCAACATTCTCCTCAGAACAAGACCCTTGGAAGTATGCCTGTGTAATGCATCATGTGTAGTGGTACAACTCATTATGCTAAGGATTGCATTTACAATCCTAAAAGTACTATCCATATGAACAAGAAGAAGACTTCTGAAAGTAAGAAGAAAACAACTTTTGAAGGAGAATCACTTTCCTTCGAAAGCTCTAAAGTGAACAAGAAGAAGATAGGTGGAAAACTGTCTTCTAAAGAAAGCTTGGTCTTGGAAGAAAGGAACGCTTTCGAAGCACTGAAGTCTTTACAGTGGATGCAAAAGCTTCCGAAGGTTTAGTCTCCAAAACTTCCAAAGTCATAAAAACTTTCAAACTTTTGAAATCCAAGTCTAATCTTCCGAAGATGGTGTGAAAGTTGAAGGAAGGTCATTTGACCTGAAGTTTCTTCATCAACAACAACCAATGATCCTCAAAGCTTGCACATAGGATCAATAATTGTTAAACTATCTTTCTTTATTCTTAATAAGCCCAAGACCAGTAAGCCTTGGGTTTCCAAATGTAACTAATCATCGTTTTTCATGTGTAGGAATAACTGAAGACCAAAAGAAATGTATGGATCACTGATAGTGGTTATTCCCGGCACATGACTGGAAATGGTTCGCTGCTTCAAGACTTTAAGAAAATTGATGTAGGGCTAGTTGCTTTTGGAGGAGATCAGGTGGTTATACCATTGGAAGGGACAGGGTCACAAATGTTAAGCCAGCATTGAGAATGTGTACTTTCTCAAAGACCTTGAGTACAATCTTTGGAGTGTATCAAAATGTTATGACCAGAAACATAACATGCTCTTCACTAAGCATGAGTGCATTTTTCTAAATCCTGGGGTGATCATTCCAAAAGAGCATATCTTGCTTAGAGCCCAAGAAAGGGAACATGTATAAGATGGATTTGCAGAAAACCTCCCCATCAGGAGAAGTTTCTTACTTTCTATCTAATGACAATAGTGATAAGTCTTTCCTTTACCATAAAAGAATATGCCATGTAAACTTTAGGAACATGAATAACTTAATTAAAGATAATTTGATAACTGGAACACCAAAGAAAGATTTTACAAGTGATAACGATTATGTTGCATGTCTGAAAGGAAAACAACATAAAGGTTTCACAAGCCAAAGGAAATGAACTCCATTACTACTCCCCTACACATATTACATATGGATCTCTTTGGCCCCACCAGTGTAATAGGTTTCGGAAGAACTTCATACTGCCTTGTGATAACAGATGACTTCACAATATATACTTGGGTCTTCTTTTTTAGAAGTAAGGATAAGACTCCTGAAATCTTTAGATCTTTAAGTCTAAAAATTCAGAATCAATGTGATCATAAGGTTAAGATCATAAGATGTGATTCGTGAACTGAATTCAACAACCAAATCCCTGATACATTTTTTATGAAAAAGGTATTTCAAGACAATATAATGCTCTTAGAACTCCTTAACGAAATGGGGTTGCTGAAAGGAGAAATAAGACACTTATTGAGGCTGCAAGAACCATGGTAAGAGTACCCATCACCTTTTGGGTAGAGGTAGTCAACACTGCCTGCTATGTGCAAAACAGAGGTTTAGTAGTCCAAACTCATGGTAAGAATCCTTATGAGTTATGGCATAAAAGGAGACCTTTCATTGGTTTCCTTAGGTCATTTAAATGTCAATGCATAATCTTGAATACCAAAGATCATATAGGTAAGTTTTCTGAGAAACCAGATGATAGACTTTTCATTGGATACTCTTCCTAAGCTAAGGCTTATAGAGTATACAATCTCAGAACTAGAGTAGTTGATGAGTCAGTCAATATGACATTCAATCAACACACTTCTAGTGTGAAGGGTTCTGGTCCTGATTGACTATTTGATCCTGATTTAGTCACCAATGGTTTTGAAAAATCTTGTAAAATGTTCTGGAACAACAAGCAATACATCTGCAGGAGATCCTGATCTAAGATTTGAGCTGCGAAGACTAGATGATAGAATTCATTCAGCTCTAGTGGTAACAAACCCTACAAGTCGAAATCTTATTGGCATAACCATTACAAACATGGCATCTAAAGTGCCAATCAAATCTTGCAATAAGGCATAAAACTCTAATAAAGAGATATCTAATGTAGGAGGAGATGGAGATGGTGAAAGTGATCAATAATTTCATGATCCTGACAACCACTCTACTAAAGACAAAATCAATGATGTTGCACACTCTCTAGATCAAGTTACACTTGATGGGTGTGCTGATGTGGTAGGTGATACTCAATCACAAGATCTAAATTTCACTAATTTAGATTTATCAAATCAACTTACTGTGATTCCTTAACTAAGAGTCCACAAGTCAGATCCTACTACAAACATCATTGGAGATGTTGAGAATAGGGTGAGAACAAGAGGACAAACCCATGATAAAAATGTTTGTCTGCACTCTTGCTTCTTATCTCAGATTGAGCCAAAGAAAGTTGATGAGGCTTTGAAAGATGGAAGCTGGATTGAAGCAATAAAAGAGGAACTGCTTCAATTAAAAAGACAAGGTGTTTGGAACCTATGTCCTCTTCCTCCTGGGAAGATGCCAATGGGTACCAAGTGGGTTTTCAGGAACAAGAAAGATGATAGAGGGATTGTCATCAAGTACAAGGCAAGACTAGTAGTCCAAGGGTACACTCAAGAAGAAAAGATTAACAAGATTTCATCTGACTGATCTTAAGGGGGAGTGTGTTGATGAACATCTTAACAGAGCTATGATTGGGTCTCTTATATACCTAACAACCAACAGGCCTATTATCATGTTTGCCACAAGCATTTGTGCAAGATATCAAGCCAAAACCCCAAGATGTCACACCTAGTTGTTGTCAAGAGAATTCTTAGATACCTCAAAGATGCTCCCAAACTGGGACTTTGGTATCCAAATAATTATGACTTTAATCTATATGCATATATAGATAGTGACTATGGAGGCTGTAACATGACTACAAATTCTACATCAGCGGGATGTCATTCCTTTGGTGGAAGATAGTCTCATGGAAATGGAAGAAGCAATCTTGTGTGTCTGCATCAACTATTGAAGCTGAATACATTACTGTTGCTAGCAGCCTTGCTCAAGTACTTTGAATCAGATTCTAGATTATGGATTCAACTTCAAGAAGACTCCTATCTACATATACAAAACTAGTTAAATTTAACACAAATGAACAATATGCTGATCTATTGACAAAAGCTTTTGATTAACAAAAATTTAAATATCTTAAATCAACTAGTGTGATAATTAACTTTGAATATATTTTCTTAAATTAATTTCAAAATTCCTTTTCAATAATGCGTGTCTTTAAAGTTGTCTAAATAATCACTCATATAGCCCTATTTATCTTAGAGGAAATTTTTCAATGTAATTATTCCTTATAATTTTATGAGTTATTGACAGATTTTCTTTCAGAAGACATTAATTTGACTTCGGAAGAAAATTATGTATTCAAAACTAATAACTACTTACTAAGGTATTTAGTCTCAAAAGAAATTCTAATATATCTTCCAAAACTTAAGTCCGCTTCTAAGTACTTATATGTTTTGAAGGACAATTTTCTTTTGAAAGCAATTAATTCTCGAAAGTTTTATTCTCTTCTTGAGTAAAACTTCTGAAGTCTAATATCTTACAAAACCAAAATTTATATCAGAAGCAAAATTACTCTAAGTAAATTGTCTTTCGAAGTAATTCTTCCAAAACCAAGGAATATCTTCCAAAATAAGTTCTGCTTTGGAAGGTTTCTTTATACTTTCAAAGGCAAATTACCTTCAGAAGATTTTCAACTTCCAAGATAATTACCTTTTTGGGAACTTTTTCAGGCGTGGGACCGATATCCGGATTTCAAAGTTTATCTATTGCAATAACTTTGTCTCATATCCAAGCATATAAATAGCCTTTCTAACAGATTTCCCTCTTTCTTTTTCCTCTTCATCTGTAATCTTCTAGCCCTAAATTACCTACAAACCCTTGTTTTTCTTCCACTATCTTTGATAAAACCTTCAGAAAATTGCCAACCATAAACCCTAAAACCAGTCAGCTTTTGTCATGTACCTTCACAGGAAACAGAAACATATTGCTCTGTTATTGGCTGAGAAAGACCCTGGTTTCTCAAACATTTTTCGTTTTCTTTCTCACTCATCTTACCTCGCCTCCCTCACCATAGACCCTCCACTTTATTAAAATCAACTCCTTGAGTTCTAGAGGAACTGCCAAGAGGTCATTATGGACGATGAGAAGGCACTATCTTCCACAGTGGAATGAAGGAGACTATTCATCACTTCTAGCACCATCAACCTATATCTGAGGCTGGATGATGAAGAAGGTGAGTTGTCCTTTCCTAAAGAGGTAGTCAACGGCTGATTCTAGCTGATGGGCTATAAAAGCGACTTCTCAGTCAAGACCTTCAAAAAGGGGAAGGTCTCCTCTCAGTGGATATACATCCTCTATATTGTCATCCACTCCCTAGCAAACAAGCATGGAGGATGGGATCAAGTTCCTTAAGAAATTTCCTACATAGTCCATGAAATGGTCCAGGTGATAAAGTTCAGGTATTCAAAATATGTCTATAAAAATTTACTTGCTAACTTAGATTCTTTATAATATTACATGTTCCCTATATAGGTCCAGCACATTTTTAACTATGAACTAGGCTCATATTTGAGGGGAAGAGGTAATGTTCTAAAACTAGGACAGATGAAGCCTGACATCTTTAAGATAATGAGGAAAACCATAGTTGGTATTTCTGGGGTAGAAACAACCCTTATCCTAATAATATTAGAGCTCCCTTCTTAAGGTGACAACTTGGAAGCCCTAACCAATATTGAACCCATACCTTCTTCATCTCCAGCACCCCAATAGCCATAAATAACCATGACCTACCAAAGAAAATTCAAACAAAATCCTGCTTAGTCTATTCAGATTGAGCAGGCCCTCACATACTCACCCATGCAAGAGACGTGGAACCAAGAGCTCCCACTTCCCTTGAGGAGCAGACCGGTCCCTTTCCTTTTATGATCAGTGTTGAGTTTCCTCATGCTCAGCCTGATGAGCTCATTACCCTAGCCACAAGCCTTCATATGGAGTCTCAAAACTTAGATAAACAACGTTCAGAGGAAAGCTACCATCCAATCCTTTGGACATCAATAAACCAATTCCTAACATAGAATTTTATGATGGTGAGGATATGGGATTCAGTGAGTACCATGAGTCTTTGTTCTCCTCCCATGCCTAAGGAGAGATGAGTGCTCCTGCTACTCCCATATCTAGCCTACATCATCCACTCATGACTAAGGTGGACCTCTCTGAACAAGTTCAGGAGGTCCTTGTGGAAGAGGCTCTTACTTCTAAAAGTGATTACATCTTTAAGACCTTAACCATTACAACCTAGCTCCTTGGTACTTCTTATGAATTTGTTATTGAGAATGGAAAATCCAGAGACCAAAAAACAATATCTGGTGGTGAGCGGGATAACTTTGGTCATGTACTCTCATACCCCATGATTCTTCTGATAAAGTTAAGGGGAGTATGCAACTAAGGGTGCATAAATTGACACAAACATGCACCTATCTAGTCTCTAAGGTTAGTCATGTGGAATCTCATATGGCTACCTTATAAACGTAGGTGCTTAATCAACAACTTGAGATCACCAATCTGAAGAGAAAGTTAGCTGAAAGGCATGCTAGGCCTGCTCAACCAAGTCCATAAGAACTTATGGATTTATGGACCTAACCTCTAGCTCACCTGTGCAAGTACGTGATGTTACTAAAAGTGGGGAGAAAGTCTCCACTGCCATAGAACTTGGGAGCATTGCTCAAAGTATGGACAATGAGCATTCACAACCCTCACTTGCAATTTTCCAAACTCAACAACCTCCTCTAGCACACATCAATATGGATGCCATAAAGTCTATTTGAGGAGTGTATTGTACCAAGGTCTATGTCACCTCTATCCCACCCTGCTAAGAGTCCAATAGTAGGATGGAGGTATGACACTAATAGAAGAAACCTGGTGCTTTCTAGATATTAGGGTTAATAAGAAGTTTTCAACTTCCATACCCTGAGATTCTATGAAAGCTTCCCTCTAGTTGACCTGCCACTTGTCAATCCAAGCCAAAATAGACAGGCTGATAGGTTAGATTAGAGGATTCAAATGAGGGAGTCTGAGGAGTTGAAGAGAAGAACCAGCTTATATAGACAGAGGCTCGTAAGAAAAACATTTGGTCAACTGGATATTAAGGCAGACCCTAAGATTCACTTCGATGGGGAGCCTCAGTTAAAGGCCCAGCTGTGGAACTCGTGAACCTCGAGACTACAACTCCTTCAACACCCATTACCAGCAGTGAGACACCAGTTGGTGAAGGTGTCTAACAACCTATCCCTGGCTAGAGCTTAAGTGCAGAACAAGCTCAAGAAGGCCAAAGCTCTCTCCTCCCTTAGTCACACATGATAGTGCTTGACAAAGAAAATAAGTTTCTAACTGTTGAGGTGATTGAGGAGGAGAATAGGGAGAGGAAGAGGAAGGCAAGGGAAGAGAGGCTGAGAGAAGCTCCTAGTTTCATGGAGGCTGCAATCGGGGCTGGCCATAGGTCAAACACTCGGGAAGATGAGTTAAGGGTAGCAAGATTGAACTACCTGTCAACTAGGAACTGCAATATAGATGAGCTAATCTCTCTTCCCTTAGAAGAATTAAATGAACTGACTGACATTAAGGTGTCAAGAGTGAGGAAGGAGGCTGAGGTTGCTGCTTTTCTCCTCAAGACTGAAGAAGAAGGAAAAATAAGAAAACTGTATAAAGCTCCTATCCTCTCCCTAGTTCAAGAAAAAACCAGAAATAGAGTATGTGGCTATTGAAGAAGAAACTCAAGTAGGTAGGGAACATGACATACAAAAGATGATTACCTACTTGAGTGCCACAGGTCTCTATTAGGTAACAACCTTACTCCCTCTATCTTATGAGTACAAAGAACTTTTAAGGCCCTGATCCTGAGACGCTTACAGTTGGTCATTAATAGCATAAAACATTTAAAACATGACATTTGCAGTGGAATTTAAACTTTTCATTAATAATAAAAATTGTGTCAAATCATCACATTATTATGTTTACATTTCAAAAATTATACTAACACAATAATATTCTGTTGGAGCTGTACAAGATAGTCTATATTATCAACATATTCAAAGTCAACAAAAGTCAACGTCACAGTCAAAGTCAACGCAAAAGTCAAACCCGACACTTTCGAGACGAAGAACCAAGAAGAGACGTTGAAGATTTAGATGACTAGGAGTTTTATTGTAATAAATATATTTTGTGTCAACAAAATATATTTAAATATGTTTTAGTCATTTTTATGTTTTATATGTAATTTCCATTAATTAACCTAAGTCTTGGGGGTTAAGTGCAATTAGTTAATATTAGTCTAGACAATAAATAGGTTAATTGCAATTAGGTTTTGGATGATGGTTGAATGACCAATTGATTGAGGGAATTACTTGTAAACATATTTTGCAATCTTAGTGAAGATCAAAGGGGTTTTATTGTGTTTATCATTGTTTGATCTATAATCTTCATGTTATTTGATTCAAGTGTGTTCAACCTAGATTAACAATTTGGTATTAGAGCCATATTGGATCAGATTCATTGAAGATTTGAAGATTATTGAAACTGTTCATCAAGGTTTTAGAGGGAGAAAGTAGATCTGGTGGGTTTTCTAGAGAGAGAAACCAGATCTAAGTTCAAATTTAATCAGATCTACAACAATCTACTACAAATTTGAAGATATACAACCTAAATTCCTGATAAATTCAGATCTGAAGAAGTTTCTCTTTCACAAACTAGTGTGTGTGTTCTTGATGTTCTTGAGAGCTTCAAATCTTCATGTGACGAAACTAGATCGGATCTTGAACGAAAGTTCAAACTGCTCCGGTGAAACTATAAGTTCATCCGGCGAAACTGCTCCGGCGAAAGTACAGTTTCGTCCGGCGAAACTATTCCGGCGAAGCTGTAAATTTCGGCAAAACTATTCCGGCGAAACTACTTTCTCTGGCGAAACTATCAACCTGCGAAATTAAAGATTATTCAGCAAAATTAAGAAAATAATCTACGAAATTATAAAATAAATTAATAAATAAAATAAATCTGCTTAAACCTAAACCCTAGTCGCCGGAATACTTCCACCACCACCGCCGGACATGCCCTTCCACCACCACCACCATCCCAAACCGACTTTCTAATATATAAAAACAAGACATTTTCAGCACAACATCATCAATGTTTATCTCCCTTCTCGAAATCGTATCAGCAAAAACGAAACAAATACGAGCATAAAGAGTGCATATAGTTCTTGCAAGCATCTGCATAATCTTATCATAATTCTGATTCCACGGAGAAACATCCTTCAGATGCCTCACATCTTGCTTCTGCCAAACCACCTTCAGCTCAAAAACCTTTCAGCTTTCTTCATGCTGATTCTGCTGAAACTTGTTCATAGCAACCTCTAGTTGATTCAACACCTCCATTTCAATATATAAACTAGCTGTTGTATTAACATATCTTTCCATTTTTCGCACCATTGCCTCCATATCCTTCACTAGAAACCCTAGCTGCAGCAATCTTCTCTCCTCAATATCTCCTTCGTTTCTGACTTTCAATGAAAACCGTGACCACCGTTAGATTCAGAGGGTCAAGTTTAGTGGGGGTAAGGGTAGTTCCGTTCATAGCTCGCCGGAATTTTTTTTTCTTGCCGCCGGAAATCTCACCAGAAAGGCGGCTCGCCAGAACTACCCTAGGGTTATGTGTGTGTTTTGGTTGGTGTGATTATCAGCCATATTATTGGGTTGTGTGAGAAGATGAAGTGTGTTTTAGGGTTTTGAATTTTTTATTGGGTTTTTCTTGTTGGGCTGGATCTTTCAAAGGCCTTTTATAGGCTAAAAATTTGCTAACAATTGTATGGGTTTTAACAATTTGGGCTAGTTAATGATTAAGAAATTAGGCTGTACTTTCTTTAGAAAAATGATGTGTGGGCTAATAAATATGTCAAATAAAATTGACTAGTTGGAAAAAATACTTTTAGGGCGTTTAATTGCTTTAAAAACATTTTTAACAATAAAAATGGCTTTTGCAAAGCTGTTTAAATCATTTGAATCTGATAATCTCCCAATTGCACAATACGATTTGATAATTTTGCAGCTTTAAAGAATGAAAAGATGTCCGATTTTGTTGATCGTTTTCTGTTGGTGGCAAGTAATCTAAAGAAGTTTGATGCCCAATAGGGAAATCATGAACAAGTTCTAAGATTGCTTGATTCCCTCCCACCAGAATGGATTTCACATGGCAAGTCGATTAAACGAGATAGAGGTTTTCAGGATTACAAACTGATGGAGGTGATCAACAAACTGAAAGAAATTGAGTTGGATATCAAACGTCGTGAGTACTATAAAGCGACATATCTAACTCCAAAGATCACTTCAAACTTCAAAGAGAAGCCAGAAGAGAGATCAGATTCTGGCACCAATTCTGACGGTTTATCGAAACCTGGAATTGAAGAGCTACAAGAGGAGCTTAAGCAGACATCAATGGGTAAAGGTAGAGCTGAGTTGAATGATAAAGTTTGTGATGCTGAGAAGGAAGAGGAATTGAAGCGAAATACCAGAGTTTGCAACTGCGAGAAGGATCTTACTACTAAAAGAGTCATCCTGGATCTTCCATACGAGACAGTTCAAAATATGTGTTCTTCTGCTTGCAAAATTCATTTATTTGGTGTGTATAAAGCTAATAGGTTACTTTTAGATAA
>BJCO01362343.1:0-12712 GCA_018326465.1 Flaveria floridana
ATATTTTGTTCAGCTTTTAAGCCAATTTATGTATAAATCCACTAACTCTCATTGACAAATTGCATTACAATTGTTAAGGTATCTTAAATGTCCTTTGATAACGGAATTTTGTTCTCAAAAGGTACATTTTAGCTTAATTTTTTTGCTGGTTTGGATATATGCTTAGATTTAAGGTCTGAAATTGGTCTTTCCATATTCTTGGGCAATTCTTTAGTCTAATGGAAAAGAAAAAAAATAGGGAAACAATATGCTTACCAACATGTGAAATTTTGTGGGTGTTAATATTTTTAATGATTTACATGTTCAAACAAAACGTCCGGTATAATTATTTAGTGATAATTTTGATGTTGTTTCAATAGTAACCAATCCGATATTTCAACATTTCGTAATTAATTTTGTTTTCTCTTCAGGAAGAAATTATTTCTAGAACTACTAAAATAATTTGAACAGAATCAAAAGATTAAGTGGCGGATGTGTTTACCAAAGGAATGTTGGTAAAATAATATATATATTATTTACCAAATGATGTATTTACCAAATAAATTTATATTGATATTAATAATATAAAAAATATATTTATTAATATTTACTCAATAACTTTAATGTGTTGAATTTGATATCAATGCTTATATATTGGGACTGATATGAGCAATTAATGATGTGGCAAGTTATCCCACATATAAGGAAAGAAAGCATGTCAAAGTAGTTTATATTTTATAGTCTATTCATTATATTGTTTCCTAAATTATCACACTAAATGGAATCGTGAAAGGTGCACATCGCACTCGCGCGCGCGGCGTGGGTATGTGGGCGCAAGGTGACGTTTTGCCTTAGTATTTTTGAAGGCTGGTTCGAGGGCCTTGTCAGGTGCGACTGATCTTGGTGCGTGGTCTGCGGTCATGTGGTTTGAAATAGCCGGGACTTGTAATAGTTCAGTTACACCTTGTCTACCAAATGTACTGAAACCAATTACAGTTTCTGACCAAGCTATTAAACCAGACAAATCAGCATTGAAGACTTCAAGGAGCTGTTATGCGTTCGAATTAATTGTTGACTAAGTTGTTTCAGTTCGAGTTCCTCGATACACTAAGGATACCTCAGTGGCAACACTCAAACAATAAATCAAATACCTGCAGCTAACAGGTTCTCTAAACATACTCCATCTCTGGTTTTCTCTTCTACATCTAATTCGGGTTCTAGGTCAATCCTGGCATTAGCAAATATTTCGGCTGTTGTACCCTATGAAAAAAAACGAGTTCTCTTGGGAGTCTCGGAATTTGTTTTAAGGCCCCATGTCAAACACATTCCTCAGCCTTTTTCATTTCAGTTCTTCTGTTTCTATTTATTTTCAACTGTAACGAGCTTTGTAACATTTGTTTTATATTCTGTTGTATTTTTTATATATCAAATTTGTTTTGTTTAAATATAATTTTACCAGTATTTACAATCATAAAACAAATTTAAAAACACTGTTCATGTATTCTTATAAAATTGTTTTTGTTTTTAAAAAAATATTGTTTTTTTTCTGTTTCCATTTCTTATTCACGGGTAATCGTCAAAGTTGAACTTAAAACATCCCCCGTTGATATATATATCAAATTCAAAAAAGAGTTTGAAAACCCATTCAATTTATGTTTTTCATTTAGATTTTCTTAAATTGTTGTAACTTAGACACTTTCTGTGAAATAGTAAAACAGTATGTCTACAAGTGCTTTGAGTTCCCCTGTCTCAGCCCCTTTAATAGCAACAACAGTAGGAGCGACCACTATGGCGAACAATGCTAAAAAACCCGTAATGTTCATGGGTGTTAACTTTAAGAGATATCAACAGAAAATGTTCTTCTACTTGACCACCTTGAACTTAGCTAGTTCTTGAGAAGAACTACTCCCCTACCTAAAGAAGGGGATAATGCTCAAGCCGTGAATGCTATTGATGCTTAAGAACATTTGGAATTTGTATATCGGAATTACGTTTTGAATTATTTTTGCGACTCATTGTATAACATGTATTGCAACATAAAGACTGCCAAAGAATTTTGGGAGTCTTTAGACAAGAAGTATAAAAGCAAAGATGCCGGAAGCAAGAAATTAATTATGGTTTGGTTCTTGAATTTGAAAATAGTTGATGACAAGACTATGATAAGTCAAATTGAAAGACAAGTTATACTTCAAGAAATTCACGTCGAAGGGATGCCTCTGAATGACACGTTACAAGTGGAAGCCATGATTGAAAAGTTGCTTCCAAGCTGGATAAAGTTTAAGAATCATCTTAAGCTCCAACAAAAGGATATGACTATGGATGAAGTTTTTGTTCATATTTGAATTGAAGAAGACAACATAATGTCTTAATAAGGCACCCGTGTGGAATCGAAGGCTAAGGCTTTTAGGTCTAGAATTCTGTAGCATTTAGTTTCTTGAATTCATAAGTGTAATCACTCTTGTAACTTTCTTATCATTATGTATGCAATATGTGTGTATAGCTTAACCCATATGTTATGTGTTGATTTACATATATGTTGCAGGGAAATCATGACTATTGGCCAATTTCAAGGAACTGACCAAGTGTTGGAAACATCTACGGATGAACAATATGTTCTTCCATAGATCATCTGAAACAAACCAAGGGACTTCGTGGAACTCCTGTGAAAGCCTTACAAGATAACCCTTCAAGTTCATGCAATTCACCAAGGAAGAATGACTTGCTACGGATGAACAAGTGAAACACTTGCGGTAGACAAATATTCCTGTGGAAGAAGAAATCTGCTACGGAAGAACTAACTTCCTGTGGAATAACAATAACTCCTGCGGAAGACCAAGTCCCTGCGGAAGATCAACTTGATGTATTTCACCAAAGTACATCGTCAACAAAAGTCAACTCTAAAGTAAAAGTCAACATCTACGGATGACTTATACTTCAGTCAGAGAATGTTGGATGAGAATATTCTCTAAATAACAACCTTACCCCGATAAGGAAGTCATAGTTTCCAAATCAGTAAACCCTAATCCTATAAATACAAGGCTTAGGTACACAATTAAATAAATCAATTACAATCAAACCCTAGCAGCCGCAATTGTCTTCACAACAATTCATAAGCATCAATATAGCACTAGAACCCTAGCATTAGTGAGATCATTCATTGATTATTGTAAGCATTATTCAATATTTAATAAAAAAATTTGATATATTTATGTTTGTTCTTCAATTGATATTCAATTGTTATTCATTGGTTTGAGTATTGAGTTTGTTCTTCACGATATATATTTGTTTGTTAATTCATAGTTATTCAATTAATCAAACAACAAAGCAATGGTAATTCCAGGATCATTGTTTTGTTAATAACTAAGTTGATGACATTATATTTGGATCAACAAACAAGAGATTGTATGAAGAATTTAAATCATTGATGATATCTGAGTTTTAGATGAGTTCTATGGGAGAGCTAACCTTTTTTCTCGGCTTGCAAGTTCATCAGAAACCAGATGGCATTTTTATCAATCAAGAGAAGTACATTCATCAAATACTGAAAAAAAAACTCTCTTGCTTATACAGCTTCATGCAAAACACCAGCATCTACCATTGATAAAATAATACCTGATGCTACAGGGAAGTCTGTAGATCAAAGACTATATAGATCAATGATAGGATCATTAATGTACTTAACTGCAAACTGACCTGACATTATGTTTGTTGTTTGTGTTTGTGCTAGGTACCAATTTTCTTCAAACACCAATACATATAGATAACTCAGCTTCTATGTTTATCACTGCTAATCCAGTGCAACATAGTAAAACAAAACATATAGAGATAAGATACTATTTTCTGAGAGATTGCTCAGAAAAGGGTTTGATCAAGTTGATCAAAGTGGATACTAACAATCAGCTTGCTGTTTATTCACTAAAGCCTTTGATTCAGTAAGATTTAATTTCTTAATTGAATCATTAGACATGATCAACTTAGATTAACTTTCTCTTCATCTTTTAGGAAAGCATGATATATTCACCATGCAAATGCCAAAAACCTACATAAAATCAATAACAAAATACAAAAAGAATGTTTTGAATTTTTGTAGCCTTTGTATAATGGGAAATGATAGTACACTATAACTTTGTTTACTTTCCTCAACTTAAGCTTACTTAAAGAATGATCGGAAGTGATTTGATATGTGAGTAGGTTCAACCTGAGTAGAACATAAACAAGTGCATGCTAAACTTAATATCAAGATTACATATTGTGGTCAATTTCATTTTGAGGAGCAAGACAGTGAGTCTCATCCTGATGTGATCAACTTACTCACTCAAACACACTATGTTTTGATTTTATATAATTTCTATCTTTACAACTCATATTCCCTTTGTTTTATGTAAGCCAAGACCTGGGATTATGGTCACCTATGTTTATGAACATAAACATTTTATGACAAGATTGTGATCATCATCATACCTCTGTTTGGGATTATGGTACCTTTGTTTTACGTGAGTAAAGACCTGGTATCCTGAGGATGATCAACTATCAAAGTTCTAAAAGAATCCATTATGATCAACTGTATATTAAATTCAAGAGCTTATACAACAATCTGCATTCATAAGATTTCACAGAAATCTTAAGATAGAACTTATGGTTAAAGGAACATAGTTTAAAAGTGTGAAAAAGTGATAAGTCGAATCATAAAGGGAGGACAACCTCTTTTGTGAACTAAAGTGGAGTCCATATCTGTCAAACTCTAAACCATATCAAAATATGATAAATAGCATGTCTAGTTGCACATATACTCTTGTTTGAATTTCAGTGGATCAGCATACTTGCAATCAGCACTAGATCATTGTCTACTTCACTTAAACTGAAAACCATCAGGAAGTAACTTAGTGTCATAGTATGATCCCATTTTCAAATGCTTGTACATATAATTCAAGTGTGTTTATTTTGTTATTCACAATCATAAGGGCGATCATTGCTTTTCATGCTATTCTCTACTTAAATTTATGTTAAAAATCATTATTAAGCACAAACTTAGGGGGAGTAGTAATACGCAGCATGAAAAATGAGTTAAACAAATACAGTGAAGGAAGTTGAATCTTGAGCACATACTTTGGCTATTGGATATCTGCCACTAGAAAATATATCTGCCACTAGAAAATCTTTGCACAATTGCCAATGGAACAAGTCAACATGGTCCAACAGCAATATATGATCTAATACCATATTAGAATCATACATCAAAATGGATAAAGTTTTATACTTTAGCAGAAGTTAGTGTAATATTGCATTTCAACAGAAGTTACAGTGTAATATTGCATTTCAGCAGAAGCTACAGTGTAAATTTAAACATCCGTAGACTGGTAGCCTATGGATGTGAATGTTTTTAACAAAGTACAATTCATTTCTGTACATTGATGGAAATACACGTTATACTTCTACAGTAATTCAAGAGTTAATAAGTCCTCCATAGATCTCATTCAAAAGATTTATTTTCCTTCGGAAGATTTATTCTCCTACGGGAAGACTTAATTTCCTGCGGAAAAGTACATTTCCTTTGGAAGATTTATTTTCCTAGAGAAGACTCAACCTTCTGCGGAAGCTTTAATTACTACGGAAGATATAATATATATCTGCGAAAACAAAAACTATCACGGAAGGGTAATAAGGGTTGAGGGTCCCATAATATTAAAAAGTTATTAATTACATTTCTGAAAAAGCGTATAAAAGATACCTTGGACTTGTTGTTTTCATTTACTTTTCTCAGAACACTTTTGACCAAGAAAACCGTTCGTCAACCTTACTAAACCCCCTTCTGCCGATATTCAAATTTCCACTCAAAAACATTAAATCACTCAGATTCTTAAACTTCAGTTCATCATACGAACATACTCAGCAAGGTAAATCACTGATTATCAACTCAATATCGCAGATCACTGCTGAAATGTCGTAGAAACTCTTGAACTTCTGTAAAACCTAAAATGTCTGATTCATTCCTAAATTCTTAAATCATTACTTACTGATGTTATTATGTATTGCAGATGGCAAATCGATTCACCAAGGAGCATAATGTCTGTGCATTCCTATATCCGGATGACCCTGTTACTGAAGGATGTACAGAGATCATCAGATACCTAAGGCATTCGAGGATATACTACGTGTTATCTTCTGATCTAGTAATCTATCAATCTCAAATGATGATTTCTAGAATACTGCAAGAGTGGCAGAAGAAATGGTGAATGAGTTATCTACACATCGATAAGACATGAAGTGCTTAGAGTTGATGAACAGATCATAAGAAGAGTGTTAGAGCTGGGTGAACAAGAAGCAGGTCACCCTGATGTATTCGACCATGAATACATTCAGAAGGTGTTTGATCTCATGGGATATGACGGAGACTACAGGTATGGAGAAATCAAGAAAGGGAGATTGTGCAAGCCCTATAGATTCCTGTGCCACACTTACCTAAAATGCATGTCAAACAGGAAGCCTGGCCTGGATAGATTCTCTAGGCACATCTCCTCTGGGATCATTGGAATATTTGAAGGAAGAATGTACAATTACTCTAAGTACATTATTGAATGCCTATGTGACCAAATCGAACTGCAAAAGGCTGACAAGATATACATGTTTCCAAGATTTCTCCAGCTGATTATTAATGATTCCCTGCCTCGGATAGAGAGGGATGGTGATGTGTTTGTTCAAGCATACCTGGGTCGATCTGTGTTGAACAAAATTAGTGGAAGATATGAAGGGGAAGAAATGGATATGTTCCCTCACGTGGTGGATGTCAATGCTGAATACAACAAGAGTTGGTGTTTATATAAGAGGAAGAACAAGCAGAAGGATCTCCAGCTCAAACTAAGAAAAGTTCACACTCACCACCTCAATCTCCCATAATCAATCAACCACCATCACCAGTCCAACCACCATCACCATTACAACCACCATCACCAATACAACCACCATCACCAATACAACCACCTTCACCAGCACAACAATCATCACCATAAAGTGAATAAACCGAACCCATCTCACTCAATCAATCACCAACCTCTATTAACACTACCGAGATTGAACCAGTTTAACCTTCCAGTGAACACACACAATCAATCTCTCTCTCATTTCATCCAAAATATCACAAGGATCTGCAGCTACAGAACCAATTTCCCCACTTCAACCATCATCACCTCACCAAGAACAACCTCATAGCCAGTGTTGTAAAAATCGGCCTAGGTGGCGGATTAATCGTTGATCAATTGCTAGCGGCCTAGGCCCTTGTAGATTAATGCTAGTCGGAGCGATTAATCGGTAATCGGACCTAGGCGGGATTAATCTGCATTAATTGGTTGTAATCGGTGTAATCATCATAGGCGGTCAACGGCTTCAATTTGGGTTTTAAAACCTAAAATCTTATAGTCTTAGGCATTTCAACCACAGCCTCCATTTCAAATCTTGAGACCACCCTTTGGGCGACCACCCCTCCCGACGACCACCCCTCCGGGATCAAGCTCCTTCCCGACGACCATCCTCCTGTTCATCGGCGACCACGAACCACGAGCAACTCCACCCTGTTCATCGGCGACCACGAACTACGAGCAGCTCCACCCTTTTCATCGACGACCACGAACCGCCACCCACTAGCGAGGCGGCGACCACCCTGTTCATCAGCGACTGCAACCGGTAACCATATCCCTATTTTTCTAATTTTGACTTTTGAGTTTTGAGGGGCTACTAATTTTGACCATGAATTGTTTTGAATTGTGTTTGAACTGTTTGAACTACTATGTTTTAATTTTTATATTTTGAACTATGTGATCTTTGAAGTACTTGATGGATAATTTTATGTTTAATTATTAATGTTTGAAGTGTACTAATCTTAAGTATATATATAATTTCTAAAAAATACATATAAAATTTCCAAATTGATTAATCCCGATTAATCCCTAGTCACTACCTCACCGGACTAGCGCCTAGCGATTTTTACAATATTGCTCATAGCCAAAGCCCACCTATGACTAAAGCCAACCCAGCTTCTAAGAATGGCACTCCTACTGAATTGGTAATCGAAGAAGAAGAGGACAATGAAGCACAGGGTGAGGCAACTGAAGAAGTGCATCTAGAGGGTGACAATGAGAAAGAACAGGAGGTGGACCAAGTTGTAGATCATGATAAGCCTATGGATGAAGATGAACCTAAGTTTGAAAACATCATTGCTTACCATGAAAATGATCTAAATGATGAAGAGATTGATGTTAGTAAGAGCTTTCTTGTTGCAAGATACAACGAACTGACCATCAAATCTAATAAAAGAAAGGAGAGATTGAGGAAGATGGAGAAGGAAATGAAAGAAAAAGATGCCCTCCTAACTCTACAAGAAGGATCTATCAGAAGGTTGAAAGATAGTGCTCAAACTGATCAAGAAGTGATATATGCCTACCAAGAGCTGGTAAAAGAGTTAAAGGAGGAGGTGAACAAAGAGAAATCAAAGAAAGAACAGGTTGTGCTAGAGATGAACAATTCACAAATCACCATATCTAGGCAAGCTGAACTTGTAACTGCTAAAGATGAAGAGATTAAGAAAAATGATTAATGAGCTTGAAGCTGCACAATCTTCTCAACTTATGTTGTATGATGACCAATCCTCATCTAGGGCTGTGCAATTACAAAAACAGGCCCCTCTTGTCTGCTACAATAGAAAGAGGAGGTATTTGAGAAAAACTAAGAAGGAGGTAATAGAGATGCAAGAATCACCTAAGAAAATCAAATTGGTGTGACCTAAGCATACCCCTTCAGTCAACCCACTGATATCAAAGCAAATTAAAGAAGAAGATGATAGTGATGCTGAATAGGAGGAGCTGATAAATGAAGAAACTCCCAAGGCCACTCAAATGCTCACTGATAAAGACATCCTTGAAGAAAGGCCCGAGTCTAAGATGTTCATGGACTTTATCAACAAAGGGTTTCCATTTGACATGGTGGAAAGAATAAACACAGATGAGCTCAAACAAACAATAAAGGATTTCACTATAGCCAGCTTCATGATCCCAGACTGCAACTATGACAACTTCATAAAGTTTCAAGCTTAAGAACAACTAAAGAAAGAATTGGGTCACTGTGACACCAAGAAGCTCAACAGGAACAAGCTAATTTATTAGTTACAAAATCATAACCACAAATTTTATGAATTGAAAGACAAAGGTGTGAAAGAGCTGTGACAGATGATGGAGTATGTAATGAAGATAGAGTTACAGACTGGAGTGAGATTCAGAGCAGAAGCCAAGGATTTAAGGATAACAAACATAACAGCTCCAGCTGAGCCTACCATAGTTGAAAGCAAAGACATGCACAAAGAAAAGAAAAAGCTGATTAGGGAACCCAGAGAGGTGCTTCCAAGCAAGGTATGGCCTCTAGGCATAACCGTGAGAGAAGTGACTAAACACAAGTTAACCTTATTTCAGCTCTTTGATCACATCACTACTCTTAAGTCAATTGAAGACTTATAAATCATTGCATGGAAATAAGATGCTGACTGGGATAGTGTAATCATTAAAAGGGCATCTGGGATGATACAATACTTTCCTCATATTGAACTATTCAAATCACTCCCAGATGCCGACATCACTTAACTTCAGAACCTACCAATCATCAACTATCCAATTCATCCAAGGGGAAGAGATTTCTCAGGTATGGTTGGTAAGTTGCTATCAAGGTTCAAGCAGTGTTGCAAAAATCGGAGTAGGTGGCAGATTAGTCGGTGATTAATCGCTAGGCGGCTAAGGCCCTTGCAGATTAACGCTTGTCGAATCAATTAATCGGTAATCGGACCTAGGCAGGATTAATCGGACCTAATCGGTAAAAATTGGTGTAATCGGCGTACTACTTTCTAATCAGTCAAAGCCGGTCAATGGCTTGAATGTGGGTTTTAACATCATAATCTTACGGTTCTTGCCATTTAAACCACAGCCCTAGCCCACTAGCCGACATCCCCACCTCCACTTCGAATCTTGAGACCAGGCCCCCTCCTGGCGACCACCCCTCCGGCAACCAGGCTCCTTCCCGGCGACCAGCCCTTCGGGGACCAGCCTCCAACCGCGAACAGCTCCTCCCGCAGTAGCCCCAACCGCGAACAGCTCCACAGTACTTGATGGTTAATTTTTATATTTTAAAACTATTTGATCTTTAAATTGTTTGAACTACTATGTTTTAATTTTTATATTTTGAACTATGTGATCTTTGAAGTACTTGATGGTTAATTTTATGTTTAATTATTAATATTTGAAGTGTACTAATCTTAAGTATATATATAATTTCTAAAAAATACATATAAAATTTCCAAATAGATTAATCCTGACTAGCGCCTAGCGATTTTTACAACATCGGGTTCAAGGATGATGTACTCAGAGAAGCAAAAAGGGAAGATAAGGAGCACATAAAAAGACAAGAAAGGCAAAGAAGGCCACAAACCAGCTCCTCACACCCTATAGAAGATGAATTTTTTATCCGGACTGGGCATGTAAAGAAAAGCATTGCACCTACAAAGAGGTTTGAAGGAAACCAATTCACTCATCCTATCACACATTGGGGATATATGGAAAAATCAAAAGAACTTGTGCTTAAAAGAACTGCAAATGGGAAGGCAACCTCAAGCATCAGGATATTTGATCCACTGGAAATCAAGCTCTTGCACCCTAGTTACCCAGCTTACTTATATGAGAAGTTCTTCCTAAAGCTCAGCAATCAACAGGCATAAAACGACCTATGTCTCTGTGTGCATATGATTCAAGTGATAGACACGCTGAATGCCTCTGCAAGTAAAAGTTGAAAATTCAAAGCAGGCCAGCTTATGGGATTTGATTTCCCATCTATTACAGAGCTAAGGATATCAGAAAAAGAGGAACTAGAAGTGGTGAACAACAACAGTGTTGTTACAACCCTGACTATTGAAGAAGATATTTTGGGAATAAAGTATGATACATTAAACAAGATAAGCATAATGGAGATCAAGTACAAGTACGAAGATCAAAAGGATGTTGTATCATACTTCAATAAAGATGGTGTCAAGAGTGAAGGAGCTACAAAGCCTAAGGCAGTGATTAAAAGAAGCTAAACCTAAGGCGGAGTATTGTTAGGTCTAGAATTCTGTATAGGTTTAGTTTCTTGAATTCATAAGTGTAATCACTCTTATAACCTTCTTATCATTATGTATGCAATATGTGTGTATTGGTTAACCTAATGTTATGTGTTGATTTATATGTATGTTGCAGGGAAATCATGAGTATTGGCCAATTTCAAGGAACTAACCAAGTGTTGGAAACATCTACGGATGAACAATATGTTCTTCCGTAGATCATCTGAAACAAACCAAGGGACTCCTTGGAACTCCTGCAGAAGCCTTACAAGATCACCCTTCAAGTTCATGCAATTCACCAAGGAAGAATGACTTGCTACGGATGAACAAGTGAAACACCTGCGGAAGACAAGTATTCTTGCGGAAGAAGAAATCTGCTGTGGAACAACAATAACTCCTACGGAAGACCAAGTCCCTACGGAAGATCAACTTGATGTATTTCACCAAAGTACATCATCAACAAAAGTCAGCTCTAAAGTAAAAGTCAACATATACGGATGACTTATACTTTAGTCAGATAATGTCGGATGAGAATATTTTCTGAATAATAACCTTACCCTGATAAGGAAGTTATAGTTTTCAAATCAGTAAACCCTAATCCTATAAATACAAGGCTTAGGTACACAATTAAATAAATCGATTGCAATCAAACCCTAGCAGCCCCAGTTGTCTTCACAACAATTCATAAGCATCAATATAGCATTAGAAACGTAGCATTAGTAAGATCATTCATTGATTATTGTAAGCATTAGTAAATATTTAATGAAAAACATTTGATATATTTGTTTGTTCTTCAATTGATATTCAATTGTTATTCTCTGGTTTGAGTATTGAGTTTGTTCTTCATGATATATATTTGTTTATTTATTCATATTTATTCAATTAATCAAGTAACAAAGCAATGGTAATTCCGCGATCATTGTTTTGTTAATAAGTAAGCTGATAATTCCCTGGACGATCCTTGGATTCACAAAGGCGAATGTGGTTGAATATGAGCAATCATCAAAGGGATACTAAGGTAAAGGGAAAAAGGCAACTGGGAAAGTAAAGTGAACCTTGGACCAAAGAAAGGGGATACTAAAAAGAAGTCTCCGTCTTCATTTTTCCAAAGAATTTGTTATAATTACAACAAGATGAGGCACCAGGCTAATCAGTGCAAGAAATCAAAGTGTGAGCGTGCGCATATGGTGGAAGAAGATGGTGCACCGTTAGTGGCAATGATCATCGAGCTATCATCAAGGGTGGAGAAGTCAATCTCGTGGGAGATAAACCACACGAATGATTCATTGCGGGAGCTACCCGTTATATGTGTGGTGAGAAGACCCTCTTTAACACTTTTAAAGAGGTTGTGAGTGATGAAAAGCCTTATATGGGTAACAAAGCTATGACTGACATCAAGGGTGAAGGCGATATGATCTTGAAGATGACTTCTGGAAGGATTCACCTTGACCAACACCTAGTATGTTCCGGAGATTTGCAAGAATCTTGTTCCGCGATGGTGGCTTAATGAGTTTGGTTTTCATTTAGTGTTTGAGTCAGACAAGTTTGTCCTTAGTAAGCATGGAATCTATATGGGCATTGGTTATGCCCTTGATGGTATGTTTAAGT